>JBBPLO010000033.1:27367-47711 GCA_038089835.1 Retiboletus flavoniger
TTGCCAGGCAAAGACAGGCGCAGAGGGGTAGAAAGACGCCTCGCGGACTTTGGAGAAGAGTGCGTGTCATAAGAAGACGGGGAAGGAGACGGGGAGAGGCGGCCAAACTGATCTACGGGGGTCTGAATGATATAGGGCTGCGGAGCGCGGGGGGCATCCGGGGCTGGGGGTCTGCGCTTGTGGAAAGGTGAGGACCATCGACGCTGGATGGGGAAGGGGACGGAGGGGGATATTGGGGGGGAATGGGAAGAGTCGGAACCGACGGGGGAAAACGAGACATGGCGAGTTGGGACAGGGATCGTCTGCGGGGGAAGCGAATTGCGGGGATCGGGAACGAGGTCGTAGTCAGGGGCATCGGGGATGGGTCGGGGAGGGCGGAGAATGAGAACGGCAAGGAATGCGAGAAACACACAGAAGAGTGCGATCATGAACATGAGCGGGCGAACATGGAGCAGAGAGACATGTCAATATTATGATCGGGCGACAGTGGAATTAAAGTCGAACCACTCCAACTTCATTCTCCGCGGCACTCGACATGTCTGACGAGTTCGACGCCTACGATTTTTCGGAATTCACAGACGAAGAGCTCGCAAACATCGACGCGAACTTGGCCCGTGCGCATGGGGGTCCAGCCGTGCAAATAGTCATTCAAGACAGTCCGTTCCACAAGTTTCTCTCGTGGAAAAAATATCTCGCCGTCACCGACCTTGTTTCCCCCCTTTGGTAAGCACACTCCCATTTCGATCAGATCGTCGAGCTCACCCCCTCTCCCAGGTGTGAAGTTCAGCACGAGTATAGCCTCTATGGAAAACGTAACAAACCCTTGCAACTACGCCCCTCCACCTTCACTTCAAGGAGCGGAAAGCAAATACGCGTCCATCAACAGGTGGCTCACGCAAACGACCGCAGACTCAAACGTGGCAAGGTATCCTCAATCTCTCTCAACCAGTCCCTATCTCTCATCTTCCCATCAAGTCTGTCCACAAAGCTTTGGAACACGAGCTACGTCCCGACACACTCGTCGTCCGTGCCGTCTCCAAGGAGGAACGCTTCGGTCTTCGGTCAGTCGTTTCCTGCTGTGTACGCTCCCGCTTTCATTGTCATTCCTCAGCCTTCTGCAGCTCATCGATGGCTTCAACCAACTAGTCTCCAGTGGTATCACGGTAATCATCTCTCTCCTTTTCCTTCTCCGTCATCTTAATGATCCACCAGAGGGAACTGCCCGTGTTCGCAATCACACACACCCAAGTCGTTCTAGGCGTCATTGTATGCGTTTTCCCGTTTCGCATCTCCATTTTATCCTCATCCATTTCCAAGGATGAGGTACTCCTAACCCAAGTAACCCAAGACCGAGTCGACTCGTCGGGATCTCCGACCGCACCTTCCTCCCCGCCAATGAAAAAACAGCGACCGGTATCGTCCCCGACGGAGCAGCAAATCACTGAACCAACTGATGCAGCGTCGAGTTGCATCCCTGGACACCTATACGAGTTGCGCATCCTCGATTACAAGACACGCCGGTCCTCGACCATACCTTTGGACGAAGATTCCCTTTCACCACGCATTCAGCTCATGATGTATCATCGCATGCTATCTACTCTTCTCGAACCTGAAGCATTCGACTTTGATCTTCTGTGGAGCCGACTAAATCTCAATCCCACGAAACCCTTTTCAGCACAGTTCTTAAAAGACGTCCTCTGGGAACAACGACAGGTAGACCCCATGGATTGCCATGTACATCTCAACCATCTGGTTTCCGAATGGATATCTACGGTTCAACGAAAACCTCCTGGCTTCGTAGGAATTAGTCAGCAACTGCAAATCGTTTATCGTCAATCGGTACTGGCAGGAAAGCTACAAGAGAAAGGGAAGCATAAAGCTACGGAGACAGTAGATGTAGATGACCCCCTCGAAGCTCTTCTACTCCATGAAGAACTGGACATCGCTCGCGCCGTCGAAGAGAGCCTCAGTGGGATGGGGCATCAGGAAGCTGACCAGGTTGCTCAGCACGTAGCACAGAATGTCCAGCAAGTTGGGCCTTCGTCCGTCGGTCGCACATCCGCCGTCTGGAAAGACCTCATTTCTCCGTTGGATTCTAGGCAAGCTGACCCCACGCTAGCTTGGGCAATTCAGCAGTCGCTGCTGGCCTGTGCCCATGAGGCATGTGCTCAGGTGCCAGCAAATAAATTACAACAAGCAGATATAGATCATGGTGGGAACCCATGCTTGGAAAAGTTGAAATTAACATTGATATCAGTATAACGTAGATGATCCCCCGTTCGATGAAACAAAGTCAGTCGCGACTGTGTCCGAAGAACAAGTCCAAGACGGATCTACCATCGAAATATCATCCATTATTGGAACGAAGGAGTTCAAAATGAACGACGACGAACTTGATGCACATCTTGCTGACGTTCTCCAATGGTGGTTTGGTGCGCGACCCGCCAGAGGGGTGGATATCAGCCAAACGAATCGGTGCTTGTAAGTTCTCGTTTGGTATATTGTTCGTGGCAGTTGCGTACTTGACGATCTTTAGCACATGCGAATATCAGGACTCATGCGAGTGGAGGGAGCAAAAGTCTAGGGAAGCGGCAGCGCTTGCTTCGGAGCGCAAGAGGAGTATTCGGCTAACCACGGCGGCGGAAGCGAATATTGTATAACGTAATGATAGCACCCGTTGCGATACCATCGTGGGGCAACGCTACTTTTCTTCAAGTTACCAATCCGACAGAATAAGATCATGGATGGTTGGGTAGACTACCTCCACGTCGAATTCCTCGGAGAACACATTCTCTTTCGTTTCCTCCGTTTGCAGTCGCTCTGGTCATTCATTCTAACCAGCATCGTGATAACTGTAATATGTCTGTTGGAGAGGTATTATCTACTCGTTTCCTTCACACCGGTTCACCGTTGTGCTCACCTTCCTTCTTGTAGGTTTCTGACTGTTGTCTTGAATAAAAACGTACAGCCGTGTACTGTGCGGCACTCACGGCTTGCGACTGCAGCTTGGAGAAGTTCAGTGTATGGGTGCGTCACTTTCTTAAGATTGTGAGCGATTTTTGGGGACTTCCTCTTTCCCGTCAAAGGTCAACAGCTCATGGGATACAGATTATACATGCTCATAGCGATGTCAAATCAGCTAGGGTGCGTATCTCCAACGTTGTTTGAAACTCGATCATGACTACGCTTCCTAGAGCTATCGCTATCGTTGTAAGCTGGCCCCAGCATCGAGGAGCACTGTGACCTAGGTTGTCTGACTCTGGCCATTTACTCATCCAGGTGATCACGCTGTCCATGGGGCAGTTCGCCATCGAATATTTCGAATACCAGGAACCAAATACAGAGAGACAGTACGTGTACAAGATCAATCAATCGAAGAGTTGATCGAAAGGTGCCTCTCCACAGGGTAGAGGAACCCCTTCTTGGGGCCTCATCCGGAAGAACGCGTCGTGCATGGCGTCCCATTAGGAGACACCGCACGACATCGAAGCCCGACAGCATATTTATCCACCCATATGAGTCAAATTTGGCGCGCGCGGATGCCGTCGCTCTCGAGCTCGGTATTACTGATGATACCGAGCTGGTTCAAGGAAACAAGGCCGATGGACAATCATGGCAGCTCGGAAGAGGTAGAGACGTTGCGCGGGAGACGTTCGGTCGTTCGCATCCTCGTCTAATCTCCGATACCGATGTATTTGATGTTGCGGATGACGATGGTGAGAGGGCACCGTGATGGTGGTGTAGTGAACGGTTTGGCACAGGTTGCCAGGCTGGGTTACCGGTCACTTGATGGGGATTCCTACGTATAGACGGTATGTCGTGGATCCGCACCGAATCTGAAAACATATTGTATGCCGCGTCTCATAATGTGACACTTTGATATTATTTATTTCGAAAGACTTGAACGTCCTGCGGGACCAAGTAAAAACGAGCAGTATTGCATTGCATCAAAAGTGGCGAGTTACACCTCAGTAAGCTCATGATGGACCCCTAAAACAACTTTCACTCTACTATCATGCAAAAGGACTCCAACAAGCCCACTCCTGATGTTATCCTGCGCTCGTCAGATGGAGCGTTATTCTACTCTTGGAAGATCATCCTGTCCATCTGTTCCCCCCTGTTCAGCGACATGTTCGCCTTACCACAGCCAGACACGGAGACTTCAAACGACGTCGACGTCCACGATGGACGTCCGGTCGTTGACTTGGCGGAGGATAGTCGCACTCTCGAATACACCCTCTCCCTCTGCCATCCAGCTGGTTACACTGGGAAACAGTTCAAGATAGAGAGTATCCAAGAGCTTCGGGCTGTCCTCGAGGCGGCGACGAAATATGACATGGAAAACCTCTGCACCGTGGCACTCGAGGAACTCAGCAATCCGGCGTTACTCCGCCAAGATCCCGTGAGGGTCTATGCCCTTGCATGCCAATACCAGTGCCACAAGGCAGCGCGGCTAGCGGCCAAGCACACATTGGCGCTGCCAATGTTGCTCAATGGTTACATTCCGGAATTAGAAAAGATCCACGCTGGCAATTTATGCCGCCTCTTCTTGTACAGGGAGAAATGCATGGAAGTTGCGCACTCTGTGGCGAAAGATCACACGTGGATCGAGTACAATTCATGCACATCGCCCTTGTTTGGGTGCAGCAGTGGTACAGCTCATCAAAGTATGGAACTGACGACAGTCAGGCACCGACCATCCCTGAAGTATCGAAGAGGTCGAGAGGAAGTCATGTCGGTGCATACCTGGTGGTGCGATTATATGAGAAAGTCGGGATGCGCATTGCAGAGATCCCCTCATGGCAATGCAGTCAGAGACGAAGAGCTTGTCAATGATGCCCGGACAGAAATATCATCTTCAACATGCAATGAATGCAAATCATTGCAAGTCTGGGAAGCGTTCCGGTCTCTCGTGGACAATTTTGCCGAGGAGGTTGATCGTCGCGTCGCAGAGGTGCGTCTGCGTTCGCCTATCGGAGGAGCGAGCTGATCATCTCCTCTGCAGGTTGAAATCAATCTTGAATTCTAAGCAAAGTTATCGCCAGGGACTTCGCTACCTTCAAAATCCATTCGATCTATCTCCCTTGTAAATAGTAGAAAGAAGACAATAGTTCATGCAGGAATACACTGTCTCACAATGATCAATTGTCCCGATTGACACCTCCACCAACGAGACCAGCTCGCTTCGTAGCGAACGCCCGCCTCGGCGCGGGACCACGAGAAACCTCTTCTGATTTTCTTTGCCACTGATCAATGAGTTTACCGACGCCTTGATAGGGCTTTTCAGGAGAGGGAGAGCGCCGATCCTCCTCAGGTGGTGTGGTGGCCTTGGTGGCAGGAGAAGGCAAGCCATCAATACCTCCTTGGGAAGAATTGTGCGACAATAATTTGCTGGGTGACGTCGTGGGCAACCCCGAAACTGAACTCTGACTTCTGTACGCGTCCCCCCATCTCTCCGTCGGTCCAGTGTAGCTAGGCTTTGGATTGGTCGGCAGCTGGCGCTTATCGGTATCGATCGCCGGAGAAACATCATCAGATGTAGGAGCGACTCGGGAAGGGGAGAACTTGGAGGCCAGAGGAGAATGCAGTAATTGTTGCAAAGCGCGTCCTGTTGTCGCTGGCGTTACTCCTGGCACCATAGCTGATTTGGGGAGAGAAAGAGGACCAGGGGATGCGACTTTCCCAATGGCCTCGTATCTCTGAACCATATCAGTGATTGATGGCCGACGGGAGCCACCCACACGAGAGCCGTCTTGGGGAACAGAAAGACCAGAGGGTGTCACAGGTGTGTCCGATGTCCCATCAGAAGCAGACTTCGACATCGGGAACAAGAACAAGGATTGTGGGCGACCTCGAGAGGCAGCCGTTGGCGTGCTGGTAGTTGAATTCACAGCCGACATCTGCTTCATGTGGGAGTTTGGAGAACGCCGATTCGGCGACCTGCTAGGTGATCGTGGCATCTCAATTGTCCCAGAATTCGGTGCTTGTAGATGTTGCGGTGATGTTGTGTTGAACTTCGTGGCAGAAAGTATAGCAGTGGATCGACTCTTCTGTGGCTTCTCGTGGGGGGAGTCGGTGGATGGATTCGGAACCGCATCCTTCCGCCTCTCTCTTGTCTGGACGACACCACCACCCCATAGGTCAACCAAGTCGTGTACAGAGCTCTGCCTTCCTTTGTGCCTTGGACCGGATGCCTTCGCGACCGATTTAGATGCCACGAATCCGACAGCATCCTCAGGGCTCTCCTCGTCACTCGAAGACATTTTCCCCTCTCGCGGGGACCCTAACATTGGCCGTATCTTCCAGTCATCTGAAGAGGAAGATCGTTCAAATGAAGGACGAGTAGCCAATCCCATGGGTGAGTCCTGACTGATCTTCGGGGAGTGTGTGAACGGGGCAGGGAGGAGTCCACCCGGGAGCATGAGATTTTTGTGGTTTGAAGTCAGGCTCGTACCTTGCTTGCGCTCCCTGGATCGTGAACTCCGTGAACTTCTCCTGGTTATCGAAGGAGTTGTAGAAGTCCGAGTAAGGTGTTCAGGCGACCGTCGGCTAGTGATGGCTTCTTGTGGCGATTGTATATGGACGTTACTTTCTTCAACGAATGAAGAGCGCTTGTGCGTGAACTCGCGCAATACGGGGGTCTCTGGAGATTTCGTCTCAGAGGTTCCACGGTCCTTCGTCGGCGATGCCAGGGTGTCAATATCTCCTGTCAGCCAGTCTTTATACTCGCGAGTCTTCTGTGAAGCTATGAAAGCACTGGTTGAGTCACCCGTCAAATCAACCAAGTCTTGGGCCTCCAACGGTTTGGAGGAAACGTTGACCGCGTGTTTTAACGATGACCGTGATGGTGGACGACCGCTGGGACGCTTCACTGATGAGATGCCTTCGCCGGTCTCCAAACCTGTTGAAGGCCTCCACGTTTCCTCTGTCTCACGAACTGGAGTTCCTGTGACTTGTTCGGGACGAATGCTGTTTTGTATGATCATAGAGCTCGCAACCGAACGCTGAAGTTGTGGACGGAGGGGTATTGAAGTTGAAGGGATTGATAAATCAATAATGTTCTGGTTCCCGAGGTTAGGTTCCGGTTGTGTGGTATAACGGGTGGGTTTCTGTGAGTATGCCATAGTTGCATCCAACTCTTCTAGGGAAGGGAACCGTGTCTCTGCAGCAAAATCACCGATCCGAGGAAACGCTGGGGTAGTCGAAGAGGTTGAACTTGACAAAGTCTGAATAGCAGAACTAGTCCGCCGCGACAAGCTCGCGTGTGGGAGTGACGGGCGAGGTGAAGGCGATGGCTTTATGCCAGCGGCGGTAGGCTTTGGCTTTGTCGCTGTCGACGAGGGGCTATGTGTGACAATGGGACGGTTGTAGGCATTTACCACCGCCAGCCCAGTCCTCAGCTTGCGTGCCTCACCCAGAGTTGGAGCGGGGTGTGTGGAAGATGACAGGCCCAAGCCCTCAAAAGCATCCTTCCCTTTGGTAATGACAAGCTTCGTGGTTCGAGACCCCTCTAGAGGAGGTGCGATCTTCGATGGAGCCATCTTCTCGGCCGAGGTAGATGGTGTCGTACTGGAGCCTGCTCTGTCACCATCGTATGTTCTCCATAGGCTCTCCGCAAAGTTGTCCCCAAAGGTAGTGCTAGGTGGGAGCACATCGCCATCAGTCACTTTTGAAGTAAGCGATTCAACACTCCAGGCAGCATCCAAATCACCCCGCGTGGCGTCCTTTAACTTCCACGCTGATATCGCGGCAATACTAGAACCGGGTGGTTTGATATCGTCATCACTCGGCCCACTGCTCTTCATGGCTCTCCACGCATTGTCTTCCTCTTCACCAAAGTGGTCGTCCAACAAATCGACCTTTTGGGGCTTCGTTGCTTCCAACTGTATCTTTGGTGGACTAGGTGGTTTAGATGTTTCTGGCAAAACAGGATCCTGCTGTTGAGAGGAAGACGGACGTCCGCGTCGCATCGGGGCGATGGCTTCTAGTACTTTGTCTCTTGCTTGGATACCGGTATTTTTCGCCGGTGAGGGACGTTGTGTCATGGTCGAGGACGACGGACGGTACGATACCAAATTGTCAAGTGGAGCTGCAGATTGGGACTGGAGGGTTCGTGGCGAGAGAGGTTGCTGCGGTACAATATGATAAGTGAAGTGTGATTTGGTGCCGCGCACGCGATGAACTTGAGCAAGGAGCTCAAACACGGATGGGCGTTGGGTGCCATGCTCGCGGAGCGTCGATACTACATTACACGGTCATATGAGACAGGGCAAGACGCGTGAAGGAGTCAACGCACCGATCAAGCCATTCAGCTGCGGAGAGTATACGGGATATGGTGGAATCCGGTACTGTACATTCAAGATGGCCAAAGGACCATGCTCCTCGAACGGAGTGGTGTAATAGCAGAGCTTGTAAAGCAATACCCCCAAAGCCCACACATCTGATTTTTCATCGATAGGACGGCGTAGATACGGATCGATCATCTCTGGAGGCCTATACTGAAGAGTCGTGTGGCGGTTAAGATCAGCCTCAACTGCCCTGATCTCTTGTGTTGTAGATGGAGGCCGGGGTGTAACTGGCGTCGCCGATCCGAAATCGCACAACTTGAAGGAAGTACTAGATGATTGTAGGATGTTTTCTACTTTGAGGTCGCGGTGTAGTAAAGCCGGTCGTAGGTTGTGCATGGCCGCGACTCCTTCAAGGACGTCGACAAATATCTGTAGAATTTCTGCTTCTGTGAGACGTTCCCTGAGTCGCCTGTTCATCATATCGATGATGCCTCCGCCTAGAGTTTGTTGAAATGAGACCTCTAGGGGAAAAAACAGGACACTAGGTACCTGGACAAAATTCCATGAGAATAAAAACTTCGTACTGGCCATTGGACATTCTATGCCATGCGGCGTCGATGAGGTGAACGATGTTGGGATGGCCCTTCAGAATCCTCTGACATCATGGTGTGAGGGGACAACACACGGTTGACGATCATACGGCGTACCATGATATCGACTTCTTTCTTGACCTCTGTGAGCAACGCTTCGTTTGGCACGGCAATGCGCTTAAGGACATGATGGGTCGTGTTATACACAGGTGTCGGGGTCCTCACGAGATAGACATGGGAGAAGCCACCTGAAGAAGAGTGTTCAGATATTGGGACAGCAAAGCGAGACCCGAAGACCTTGGCTGAGGTACCTCTCCACCTGGACAGTGTACTTGTTCACCGAGATTGTCTGACCTGGAAGCAAAGTGCCCTTGTGCTCGATGGGCTGCTGCATGGTGGTAGTTGGATCCCCGACAGGCCAGACGTGACGGCTTCGACCGTTGGCTGCGAGTCGATTGAATCACGTGACTCACACAGCGAGTCACATGATCATATGGAGCGTCGATCCGGCTTTAAATGATGACGCCACGGGGGCCCAGCACCCTGCGAACGCGGGACACCTGTTTATCTTTTCACGACACACACGCCCAGATTTAGCCCCCCGTCTATTATATATCGGACACCCGCATGACAGATATTTCGACGTCCTCTCAGACCATGCCTTCTGACGAAGTTCCCTTCTCCCGCCCCACCACCCCAGGCCTCCATCCCCTCAAGATCGGATGGTATGGCCTTGGTGCAATGGGTTACTTCATGGCACGTAATATTGCCACATCTCGCCAATCGCAATCAAACGCGACCCCCGTCCTGCTCTATAACCGCACCTTGTCCAAGGCACAGAAACTTGTCGACGAGGTCGGCTCATCGGTTGCCAAAGTCGCTTCAAGTCCAGCTCAACTAGCTACCGAGTGTGATGTTATCTTTACTAATCTTGCCAACGATACTGCCGTGCAGAGTGTATACAACGAGTTCGCAAAGGCTCTTTCGGTATATCTCGTTTACTTCACAAATAAGCGGGCGGTATCATATCACCACTCACAGGAAACATCACCCAGAAAAGCAAAGATTTTCGTCGATACCAGCACGGTGAGTCTACGTCAGGTCTCTTCATCTTCAACCATCTGACTCGCGAAAGATCTACCCTGCACTCGCCGGCATGTATCCTCCTTTAACACAGCTGGATAGATGCCAACGAGAAGTTTTCAGGGGATATCGACAGACTTATTACCACTTTTGTTCACTGTAGATTTGTGGCATCTCCTGTCTTTGGACCCCCCATGGGAGCGGATGCCGGGACACTCGTGATTGCAATGAGTGGCGACTACCGATCCAAAAAAGAGGTAGCATATCTCACCGTCCCTGGGGTGGGCAGGAAGGTCATCGACCTTGGCGGCAATATCGAGAAAGGTGGGTCACCGCAATATCTTCCTGTTATCTCCTCATCCAAGGGTCCTTCAGCATATACTCTCAAATTGATCGGAAATGGCATGATCATCGGTGCTAACGAGCTGCTCGCTGAGACGCTCACTCTCGGTGAAAAATCGGGGATCGGAGCCCACACCGTGTATAGCCTCGTCAAAGGTATGTCCATTGAGGGCTCTGCTACGATATCTGACTTGGCGATGCAGATATCATGCCTGCTCCCGGGTAGGCGTTGAGTTCCATTGAAACCTGATCGCCTTGATTTAGGGAAGGTCTTAGATTGATTGCATACGGTGAGCGTATGGTGAACGATCGTTTCGACGGCTCCAACGGTTTTGCTATCGACGGGGGAGTTAAAGATTCGATGTTAGTCGTGGTCTTCTCCACTGCATTGCCTAATGCTGATAGAGTCCTTGATCAGGCACATTCGTCGCCTCACCGCTGAACTCAACTGTCCGATGCCAGCAGTGGATACAGCTCACCAACGTATGATCACTGCGAGGTCCATCCATCAAGAGCAGAAGTTGGCAGGCACCCACAAATGGGACATTATTGACTGGAGTGCTTTGATTGCAGGCAGCCGAGTAGCTGCGGGCATGAATCCGTTTGACAGTAACAAGGTGTGCCGTTTTTTTTCGACGTGCACCAGGTCTTTCATGGAGCTGACTATTTTTTACCTTGGTTAGAATACCCATGTCATCCCGGACGACTAATTTTTGAAAACCGTACCAAATCATACCAGCTTAGCATCTACCCGGATCATGTGGATGATTTCATGTTTGGGTGGAAATTCCATGTTCAGCCATTAAATAAATCATAGAAAGCGGAACGCTGACCAGTTGGATATTGCTATAGTGTCGTGTGGCTATTTGTCTTTCATGTACCGTGACGGATGAGACAACTTGAACGTTGAGGCGGCGATGACCGTATGTATTGTGAAAGCAGGAAATTGTCATGATAGACTCGGTTTATGCACTAGAGCCAAAGTGACCGTCGCAGGACAGGAAAATGTTTGGACAGTGGGTGAACCGAAGCCCACACAAAATCGCCGTCGCCCTCTGCATAGCCAGGGCCGCTGGCGTGGCATAATTGAAGGTCCCCGCAGAGCGCAAACCATGTGCGCCACTGATCATGAAGTTTCAACCTACCCTCGCGTCCGATTTTGGAATCCTCGTGCCCGAATCATATTTTCTGCTTTTGCGAGTGCAAGAACTGTTGTGGGAACACGGAAGATCCCTTTTACGATACTGTTGGATCACAGCGCTCTTCTGTACTCTATGAATGCGAACAGGTTATCTCGCACTTCTTCTCCTCTCAGCTTCAGATCTCGTTCCTTTCGGCGATCGATCGCTCTCACCGCCTTCCTCACTCCATCGACGCTCTCCACGAGGCAATCGAGAAACTTGCCGTTCCTGAAATTGATGTTGTACGAGAGCCTCTCGTCTGAATAAATATCGATCAGAGCGGAGACTGCCTGGAGGAGCGGTTCAGCGCTTTTAATTGAAGGCGTGGTCGCGGTCGGCAAGATGGATAATAGATAGCTGGATATCATCTACGGACAAAACGTGAGTCGGACGATTCGCTAGACAGAAACCAAATGACGTACTTGATTTGCCTCTATGGAATCGGTGTGTTGTGCCAGGCACTCTAGCGTACCGATACATTTCACCTGTACCTGGGCTTCCTTGCTCGAGTCACAGACGTTCACCAAGATCTGGACTTGCTGATCGACCGGAACCTGCGTGATGGTTGAAAACGACGAAGGTGCGTCGGACCGGAACGCTCACTAATTTGCCTTTCCAGATGTTGCCGATGCCCCAGAGGACCCCAACGGCAATGTCCCAGATATCCTGCTTGAGTTCCTGGCCTGGAGCAATGTCGAGTCCAACACTGGATAATGCTGCCCATATCTCGGACCAAACCCCACGTCCGGCATCTTCATCCGCAGCGAGCTCCGTATTGGGGGAGGCCGAAAGTGAAAGGAAAATATTATTGAGACATTCGAAAGCGCTCACGTGGATTGCACCGAGTGCAGAAGTTGCCGGGGGGTGAGTTGATGGGCTGGATGGGGGCGAGAAAGAAAGGACTGTCGGTTGAATCAAAGTCAAGAGTGGTCGTACTAGCTCGGGCAGGAGAGCCGTAGAAGATCGTCTAGTATCTTCACGTAGGTTTACGTTTTCGTCCTGTGGCATGCCCTCTGTCACATCATCGTCCATTTCCACGTCCTCGTCTGAAAAGGTTATTCAAAACCGTCGAATGGGAATCGGGATGTTCATACCCTCCAGGTCTTCTGTGTCATTTTCGTCGGTCGACATGCCCGGGGCTGGGTCCGGCAGAGTCGCACATACTCCTGTCAAGATCTCGAGCGCAAGCTGGAGTGTCCTGAGTTTGTTTTCTAACCGCTCAAGATCTAGCTCAGTCTGCGACTTGTGATCCGACTCTGGTGTATCTTTCAAAGATAACTTTTCGATGGATGGTGGTTCGTTTGCCTTGGGCGAACATTCAGGAATAATTCTGGGTTCTACAACATAACTAACCTGTCGTGCTGCAAGCTCTTGAACTTGTTGTGCCACTTCGTCCAACGATACTGACGAAATGACAGGTCGGAGAACAGGAAGCAAAAGATCATTATTCACGTCGATGGCGGAAGCAGCACTAGGTGGCGGCAGTGGTGATACATTGCTCATGATGCCTGGCACCCAGCTTGAGCTATGATGCCCTACACCTGGACGCGAAGGATCTCACCACAACACAGGACTTTGAGAGTCTCGAAACGATCTCTGGAGAGATCTTTTGAGCTTCCTTTGGAATCATGTTCGTCGCATCGCACGATGTCCAACAGGCATGAACTATAGGCAGCGTCGCAACAGACTTGGTCCGTTGCTGTCTGATTGTCGTCCGTGAGAACATATAGACTTTGGGCTGGATGAGATCAGTTGGTCAAGTGGAAAGTGAAGAAGTGGCGAAAGGACTACCTGCTGCAACTACAGTGGATATAGGCAATTTGTCGCATGAGGACAAGAAAGACATTAAAAACGGAATTAGGTTGATCTGGTTGATCGCATTGAGAGCCTTGTTCGAAGTCTCCCTGATCGTCCTGAGACAAGGAGAACACGTCGGAAAGAGCAAAAATACTCACGACAAGCACCATAATATGGTGATCACATTCTCGGCAAACTCGTACACCACCTTTTTCGCATTTTCCGGGGCATTTCTTGGGGATTCCAGAAATTGTGCAAGTATCGTGGATATCTTGTGCGAGAAAACTAATGAGGCGGATATGCACGTACGATGACACGCACATACCTTTGGTACAAACGTCTTCAGTGGCGCAAGGATGTTTTTGTTGTACATCTCTGCGCAGATGTCATACCCCCCATCGACACAAAGATTTCTAGAGTATGGTGGGTCAACGATCGCCCAAAGAGACTCGATCTGACAGACCGTAGGGCGCCAGCGGCCTCGATCCAGACTTCCTCTTCACTGTCCGACAGCCGCGTGATCAAGGCTCCCACCACATTTTTGCCTTGCAGCAACCTCCGAGTGGATGGATCATTCTGTATGAGATTAGACACCGCGACACAAGCCCACTTGCGTTCAGATCCGTCAGGGCTCTCCATCTGGGCCGTGTTACTGAATCAGACGAAGAGTCTATCGGATGCGAAAGACTTACCTTTTGAATGATCGGCAGGATCGCCTGGTTTTTTGTGGAAGCAGACTCGGCGGACGCGAGACCTTGGGGTAAATGTGAGTCGGGGACCCTCATCGGGTTGTGCCTGCGCATCGTCCGTTTCTTTTGAGACTTGCCCATGACGGTGACTGCGAAACTTGGACCATGAAGATAGGGACGCGGTCACCAATTGGATCTGCTCGCCACGATCGAGCATCTCACGTGACTTGTGAGAGATAAAAAAAAATCTAATCCATGATACAGTAGGCATCAATAGTACTGGCAGTGGGTACAATCCACAAAAATTAGTGATATGTTTGTCATACGGTACTTGTACATGTGTGCAAGTCCTTTAGAATGTCCCTCTAGCCAATAAAAATCTCAGGGATGATATCGAGGGAGCACGCCATCCCTGGCGGCAAACTCCCGTATGGAAGGGATGGGAACGCGCGACGAAGTTGGAGACGCGGTTGATTCATTCGCACAGACAGGAATAGAGTCCAGATCCGCCGAGGGAGGAATCTCAGGGACGTAGGAGGAACCATCGTCCCAATCTTGGAATAAACCATCTTCGCCTTCCAAGGAAGGTGCAGAGGGCTCTAGACCAGGATCATCGATGGGAGGTGCACTCGGAGAGGCTTCGAACCAAGGTCTTGATGGTCCAGGAATAGGAAGAGAAACTAGGATGTCACTTCCCTCTCCATAACGCAGAGGGAGATCGTCCAGGTGACCAAAAGGTATGTCGGCTTTGGAAGGAGGCAGAGGAAACGAGGGGGGTAAACCGAAATTGTAAAAAGACATGGGTGCTTGACTCAAATCGATGCCCAGGCCCTCCAAGTCGTCTTCTATCTCGTGCCATTCTGGTGCAGAAACTGGCTGCACTGTACTTGCACTTGCAGCGTCGACCATGATTGGAGGAGAACTTGCCAGCTCCTGGATGCGGGAAAGCTGTGCCTTGTCATCGGTGGCGACATGACCGTCGCTTGGAGGAATGTAGGGGATTGGTTCGTCTTCGGTGAAGGAAGGCTGGTTACTGCGTTGGACGAAGCCTGGGCCGTCGGATGAAGGTGTCGAACCCGGCTTGAATACGGCGGAGCTAGGAGGCAGATGGGAAAATATTGGAGCGAACGACGCTCCATAGGTGGGCGGCGATGCAGAACGAGGGTAATCGTGCAGGACAGCAGGCGGCTCGGTCACGGTGCTGTTGAGAGACAAGATGGCTCCTGGTGTGGACGGATCTAGCTCTGCGGATACCAAGGAACTTTGACGAGATGGAACGGACGGTGCAAGGACAGAAACTTGAAGTGAGTCTGAAAAGGTCGGAGAGAGCGGTCGGCTGGCTATGGAAGATACCATGGGTCTTTTTCTCCGCCGGCGAGCTGATTGGCGAATGTTGGATTTCCATCGAGCAGTCGCTTTTGTCCACATCCGCATCTTGCCTCGAGTGTCTATTTCCCGCCCACTGTCTTGGGAGTCGTTATCAGCGCCGAGCTTGTGCGCAAGTTTATGCTCTATATCCCTCGCCCTTTTCTTCCGCCTTCTCCAAACGAGACAACCAAGCATGAAAACGCATATAGAGCCGGCCAAGACGATGGCCAGAGCGAGAATGATGGTGGATTCTGTGTTGGGGGAGATGTTGGTCGCGTTATCCCAGCCCACGGGGAGCACCGATGTGTCGAACTCGACGGTGGTAAGAGTGGAAGTGGGCATGGGCGTTTGAGAAGAGCTTGGTTGGGATTGTACGGCAGAAGTGCTCGCGGTCGAACTCGGACACCACTGGGGGAGATGTGCTGAGATCGAACGACGGCCGACATGTTGGGATCACACTCACTGTTGAGCCGTACAAGGTCCACACGTCGGTTTTCCGCCAGAGACTGTCGGACCCCTGGACGTATTTGTCCGCGACCAATTGACGTTGGGATGTGGGTGTGGGTGTGGGGGGTGGGAGTGTTGTCGAGGTGGACGGGGTGGTTGCACATGGGGTGACGGTGTCGCGATCGATGAACGGGCAGAGAAAGGTAGGCGGTGGGGTCGAGAGAGGAAGGGGGCCGCCTGCAACTGCGGGAGGGGCAGTCGCGATGACGGCAAGGGCCGAGAGGATGGCAGGGGAGGGGATGCGCGGGGAGGAGCGCGGGGGAGGATGGGCGCCTGTCGAAGAAGGTGGTGCGGCGTTGTTATTCGAGCTGCCATGTTTTGGCTTGGCCATGATACAAGCAAGGGGAGAAGACGTGCCAAGAGTCTTGCGGACGCGGCGTGGCTTAATGCGGCGACGGAGCCGAGAGGCGAAGCGAGGGGTTGGAGATGACAGCGCAGTGGAGAAGAGACAGCCGCCCCCGTCAAAGTATTTCTTGGCGTCGCACACAACGTCCTCGTCCTCGTCGTCGACAAAACAAGTGGAGGTGAGGAAAACCGCCAGACGTGGGCGGGAATACATCTAGCTTAAGTAATATTATTCCGCACGCCAAAAATAGCCAATTCAAATATATATCATACCTAAAAGTGGATATACTCTACCCCGCTCCGATTCGGTCGCTTCCGAGCATTGGACACACGTCAATCCTGCAGTAACCGACACCGTCCTCGCTCCTCGTTCCGTCTTCGCACCCTCTCTTGCAATTCCTTGTCTTCCTCTCTGCTCCGTCCGTGTACGAACGCGTCTTCCGACCCTGCTTCGTACAACAGCTTGTACGTCCGCAGACTTATCCGGATCCTCATATCACTGCATGTGACGATCGATTCGTCCGTTGATAGCAACCTATTTTAATCCATCAGATTAGCGAACTAAAACATCCCCCACCAAACAAACCCACTTTCGTAAAAATATCGCACTCGTCTCTTCGTCCCTGTGTTCCGGCGTCCATTCTGTTGGCTGCCGCAGCACATACGAATCCAAGTATTCACGCCATCGCCCAATCGCAGACCGGTCGACCTCGGCGCTCGGGTCGTTGCTTTCCAGTAGCTGAATTCGCATTCTCTTCGACTGCGGATCCTGTGCCATTTTCAGTGAGGGACGTTTATCGTCTAGTTTTGGCAAGCGCGCTACCCATTCAATGCGATATAAATGCTCATCTGATCCCACGTGCTGTTCAGCTTCTCGGCGATACCGGACCATATCCTGATTTGTGAGCCTTTCCGCCTTGCGCGCGTCTTGAAGCATCGTACATAGCTCCTGTGACTTGTTGTCTGACAGCACGCTTTGCACCTGTTCCATTAAGAACCTTGCTTAGCGTCCTTTCTCGACTACAAATAAAACTTTCCTAACCTGCTTGATAAACGCCCCAATAAGCTTGTCCAACGTGAAAAGGAGGTAAGCCTGTGTGACCATTTCAGTCGAGTTCGGGCGCATACTCCTGGCGTCACCTACCTGGTTACCAAAGAACCATCGCATGTGCTCCTCAAACAATCCGACCTCGAGCTCGCCGTCAAACAGCTTTTCACACGCGTCAATAAAGTACATGTAAACCAGCTCTGGTGTGCTGTCTGGTCGATGTTCTCCCAACGCTTCCGTGGCCTGTCTGAGGACAGCACCGGGACCATTCGGATCATCTAATCCTAGCTCGACGGCAATTGGGTTGCTATCCATAGGATTGAGGTTCTCCGCCACATGTTTGGCACCGTCGTCCTTGCATGTGACCAGCCGGGAATATATCGACTGTAGCAGGAATAAGCGAACCAAGACAACGTGGGAAGTGCATCGACTACCTGCAGTAAGCACAACAAGGTATAAATGGCCGTGTTGGCAAAAAAGGGTTTGCGCTTTGGGGTGTCATCGAAATTAGTACAGGCCTGGGTAGTGCGAATCCAGACGTCGCTGTAATCGTGTCCGCGGGGGTTGGCAGGAGAGCGGGGCAAAGTGGGGGTCAGGAAAGTCACATCCCTCGTGTCGTGCCCAGGAGACTTTTCTTGGGATGATCTGAACAATGGTCTTCGACAATCCCCCGTTGCGGCCAATGGACCAGTCGCTGATTTACTCCCGCTGCGAGAGTCGTTCAAGGCTTCGTGCTCCAAATCATCGTCCTGTAACCCGTCCGAGGGACCACAGGCAGCATCGAACTCATGCGCTGGGAACATGTAGAGCAAAGGCACGAATTGGCGGAGAAAGCCCTCGATACCACATCGCTCCTGTGGGCTGTATTGTGCCTGAGAATGGTCTAAAAAAGAGTAGACCAGACGGAGCGAATCGTGCAATATGGACGTCTGAGGAAACTCAAACTCCAGCTGATGCCCCACTGAGCCCGCCGCGAAAGACGGTCGACCGCGTTGCGCAAGCTTCTGTTCCTGAGCTTCCTTGATGCCCTCGATATGCTGCACAAAGTGCTTGGCTGTGATCTGTTTCTTGTCGTTCTGCTTGAATTGATTCCCTTGATGATCAAGAGATTTGTAAAAGTTTTTGGCGTCAACCTCACGCCAGGTCTTGTTCCACTCTCGTTGTATCCGACGCCACTCCTCGTCTTTGGCCTTCAGGCGCGCGAGCACAACTGGGACTGCGACGCTGGGGCAATCCTGCAGGGCCTGAATGACTTCTGTACTAGCGTCACGCCCATAAACCTTCTTCAAAGTGCGGTGATAGATGCTCCTGCTGGAACCGCCAAAGTCGGCACTGAGCCGGAAACTTGCGCGCTCCTCGTTGGTCATCTCTTCGATGCGCATGTTGAGGGGTTCAAAAAGCGCAATGGTGCGGGCAAGTGCCTCCAATTGTACGTGATACTCGTGTCGTTCTTCTTCGCTCTTGTGAAGCGCTTCTTCAAACGAGTTTTTCTTATGGGAGATGAAACCGGACTCCTCCGATGCCCAGGTTGGGTGAGAAACCCAGACATCGTTCAAAACAGAACGACATAGCTCGTCGCGACCAGAACAGGCTAGATTGACCTCCTACATGCGGCATGAGGGACTGGTTCAAAAGCCTAGCACCACTGACCTACGCTTTCTGGTAGTTTGCGATAACTCGGGCCTTCCCCTTCGTCTGCTGGAAGCACGGGTAATGGTTCAGGTGGACATGTGCGAATGCTGCCGGGAGGACCGTGTTCGACGCTGGATTGAAACTCGTCGATACGAAGTACGTCCTTGAACTGTGCGAGTAAATCGCCATCACCTAGAAAGACCTGTGACAAGTCCACGAGGGTTTTGGCATCGATGATATCCTTTGAGTAGAGGGTGAGCAGCTTCAGAAATTCTTCATAAGTATCCCTGCTCTCCAACGTTCGCTTCGCGCGCTCAAAGAATAAGAGTTCGTCGGGGGGTGTCTGGATGGCGGCATGAGGGACGCCCATGACAGGAGGCAACATGCCCATATGTTGAAGTGGTGGTGGTGGCATGACATGGTTTTGAGGGAGTGAGGTGGGGTGAGGTGGCGAGGGGGGAGGGAGGGCGTAGGACGTGTAATGAGGGGATTCTGGCTCTCCGGGCTTGTGTGTATGCTTTGGTTTCTTTGCCTGAGCTAGTGTCAGCTACGAAGCGAAGCAGGACGGCGAGGACACGGACTCGACTGACTATTGAGCGAGAAGAAGGGGCTGGTGTAGTATCCTTCTCGGGACCTTTGCGCCTCTTCCTTGGTGCTGAAACGAGGGGTTTCTTTCCGATCTTGTCCTTGTCGATATCGGACCACTGTGTAGGCACTCCGGGGCCGACGGTTGGCTGAGGGAGGATGCTGGCGACACCGGCCGGACCAGCAAAGGCCATGGAAGCCTCGGGCAAAAAGTCCTTGAACTCTGCCAAGACGTCTGGTGCGTCCTTGAAGAGGAGCTGGACTTGGGCATATACCTGGGACTGAGTGGGGTGAGACGAGAGGCGTGGAGGGAAGGAAGGGGCTTACGTCCTGTATGTGGCGTTGTTCTTTCTGGTATGTCTGGAGTATCTCGAGGAACTGCTTGTAGGTATCTGGGTCATCGGCGTAGCGTGCTTTTATCTTGTTGAGGTATTGGATCGCGTGATTGAATTCGCCAGCAGGTTTGCTGTCGAGAGCACCCCTGGCGCCGAGTCCGCCGAGGAAGGTGGCAGCAGCGGTGGTGGAGGCGGCGGGGAGGCCCAGAGAGAAGGGGTCCAAGGGAGTGATGGCGCGGGAGGGGAGATAAGGGAGGGGCGCGGAGGGCTTTGGGGCGAGGAGGGGGTTGGTGGACTGTGTGGTCGTGCCGGACGGGGTGGTGACACGGATGGCATTTGGATCACGTGGGTCAGCGGAGATGTCGATCCTGTAGCCGGGGGGAAGGAAGGTGTTGAAACCCTGTATGAGGGAGGGGTTTCCGTGAAAGAGCATTGAGACGCGATCGATGACGCCGGGGGTGTCGATCCTGGGGGACGGATGAGGGGGGGGGGGCGAGGACAGGGACGGGTGCTTACACTTCGCTCTTGAAGTCCTTCATGATGTCGAGAAAATG
>JBBPLO010000034.1:11443-36046 GCA_038089835.1 Retiboletus flavoniger
ACATTCTTGAGATGGTCCCGGTATGTGTTCACGAGAGCGTCTACGATGCTATAGACATAGAAGCGGGTAGATTGCACCAATGACTGCATGTTAACATGTCGGAAAATCCTAACCAATAGAGGTGTGATTTGTATGCAGGAGATGCAGGAGTGAGACGTACGATGAAAGAACATCAGAGACCTCGAGGGATGAAAAAGAGGGGAAGTTGACGAGGTGAGAGAGTCCGCTGAGCGCCGGTGTGATTGTTTCTGTGTCCTCCAACTTGGAACAATAGAATGTAGTCAGAACTCGGACTGGAAGGTGTTACATTCAGGAATGCAAAGAGAGCCTCTCCGAATGTTCACACCTGCTTGTCTATTGAGCTTGTCCCTAGGACACCGCTCAATCACTAAAGAAAGTATCTGTACGCCTGAGATCACACGTCAGGGGAGCCTCAACCGGTGCTGCTGACAGACACACCTTTGGTCCGTAGGTGATCCTCCTCCGACGTTAAGTACTCGCCGAGAGCCTTGACAATATCGAGGAAAGTGACGCTGCCTGACGAGATACCTGAAGATGATCACGATGTAGCAGAGGACGCCGAGATCTGACAGGTACATGCCTACAACGAGTTTCTCGACTTCGGTCTCTTTTTCGGAGGCTATCCATGAGCGAACACTCCGTTCGACAACATCCATCTTGATTGAGCAGATCTAGAACGATAAAATGTTGGATCGAGTGAGTATTAATCGATTAGACAAGTGTCGATTAGATGTGAACTTGAACTTGACATTTCGGACGTGACGTCGCGACAACGCGTCTGGTTTTCCCGTTCCGCTCGAGCCTGTCAACGCTCGTCCATGTTCCCGACAACATTGGGACAAGTTCGGCGCTGTTGTCAACGGCGACGATGCCTCAAGGCTTATTTTGCGACTTCCTCAATTCCTTGGTCCGACAGACCATCACCTCGTAAAAGCGACAAGGGAAAGTTCAACTTCAATCCTGAAGTTGCGTTTTCTGCAGATGTCTCTCAGGAATACCTTTCCTACCCACTCGTCACTTCTAATGATCTGGCCAAGTCTTTTACTGCTCCACCGACACGCGTCCGTATGCTCGTGCGCGATTTTATCGAAGACGCACTCTACAATCCGCACTATGGTTATTTCTCCAAGCAGGCTATCATCTTCACCGCGCCTGGGGAGGAGGACGAGGGATTCGATTTTAACAGCTTCAAAGACACTGCGCAGTTCGAGGCAGCTGTCGCGCGCCGCTATGTAGAGTGTGGCAGCTTGTCAGAGACGGATGGCCCCGGCAGGCAAATCTGGCACACACCTACCGAGCTGTTCAAGGTGGGTGTGCTCACTTCCTCATCCTCTCAATGCTCAAAATCATTCTAGCCATGGTACGGTCAAGCCATTGCTCAATGTCTTGTGTCCGAGTATCTCCTAAAATACTTCCCTTACGAAGACTTCAAGATTTACGAGCTTGGAGCTGGGAACGGTACTCTGGCGTTGAACATTCTCAACTATCTTCGTGCACACTATCCCGAAGTCTATGATCGCACAGTATACACCATTATCGAGATCAGTGCCCCGCTCGCGAAGGCTCAACGGACCCGTTTACGTCGCGCAGGCCACGGACAGGGCACAGCGAGCGTCGAACATCGAAGTGTCTTTTCCTGGACCAAGACAGAACACGCACCATGTTATATCCTTGCTGCTGAAGTCGTAGACAACTTTGCTCATGATCTCGTGCGATACGATATTCGTACATTGGAGCCATTCCAGGGCTTGGTCGCCATTGACGCGGAGGGCGAATTCATACCGTATTACACAAGAATTACTGACCCCCTCATCGCATCCTTCCATTCTCTTCGACAACGCATAAATCGCCATCCCCCTTTGCCATGGTACCTTCGCACTTCTCCGTTGAGAAGAGTATACGCGTCCCTCCCCTTTGCGCCAAACCTATCTCCTCCGGAATATATACCTACGCGCCAGCTCTCTCTACTTCGTGTGCTCCGCGCACATTTTCCCCGTCATCGCCTACTTCTCACGGACTTCTCTTCTCTGCCTGATGCAGTGCCAGGTGCAAATGCGCCCGTTGTGCAGACGAGCGTGCGCGGGACAATGGTACCCTGTAAAACGATCCTCGTTCGCCAGGGTTATTTTGACATCTTATTCCCCACTGCGTTTGAGCAGCTACGAGATATGTATGAATACGTCCTCGAACTTGGTACCGGCGATGACCCCTTTGATCCAAGGCATGCGCGTCTGTCACCTTTCGCCTCCGACACATCTCTCCTTTCATTGGACTCGCATTTCTTCTCTCCGTCATCTCGTCGCCCGCCGCTTGAGGGTGTCAAATCCGCGAGTGGACTGCCTGTGGGAGAAAGAAGGAGTAGCGTCTTTAGCCACGCAGAGTTCATGGAGACTTATGGTGACCTAGACAAGACACGACTCAGGAGCGGGGAGAATCCCATGCTGGCATTCTACAAAAACGTCAAGTTCTTATTCTGATGAAGGTAGATTGTAATATTCCTGGTCATAATCTATAATCGAGGTTCACCCTTGTGGTCATCTGCTTCAGCATTAATGAAAGCCTTTAACTCCAGACGCCAATCATGGGCTTGCGAAACCCGCCATCGCCGGCAGGGAGCCCCAGTCTGCTTCAGTATGCAGGCAGTAATAGCAGTGTAATTCACTGGAGTTATACGATATCAAAGTGCGAGGTCTTTGAAAAGCATTACCTCTGCAAGTCGATTTATTGATCCCGTTCGTCAATAACCCGATCTCATTTGTATCCAAATATGGCATGGCTGGCAACTTCATCCTGCATGCCATAATGTCAGGTATATCTCTCGAGAGCAACAAGTGGTCAATATCGGTACTTGATATCCAACACGCATCTAGGAAGATCAAAGCTCGGATCGCACTGCTCGTCAAACTTTGGCAGCGTATAATGTTTCATACAAATTCGAGCCTTCTCGATCACGGGCTTTTATTGGTGATGCCCACACGATATGATATGCCGAGAGTACTCAGTAGACGTAACTTCCTCCGTCTAGGCCATCCACGGGAAGTACCGCTATGTTGCACTGTAGCTGTAGCGCGTATCCCATCATTCAACTTACGTGCACGCTTCCGCATTCAAGTCGTGCATCTCTCCCATGACGCACTACTTTCTCTTGGATATGAATGACCAGTTCAGTGATTGGCTCATCAAGAGGTAGAGTGGTGGTCATGATCGCCTGGAGGCACCGCAATCACACTAGCATCGGGCGACGAATTTGTCACTGTCCGTGCACCTTCACCCGTTACGCCATCATGCTGGAGACGTGATCTTCTGGTTTCAGTCTGTTTCAGTCCACGCCCTATCAGTTGGTCACACTTTCTATTCTTTGGATAGGCCAAACTTGAGTGAGGATAGCAGCTAGCACAAAGGCCCGCGGAGCTCACTACGATCACACAGGATGTCAAAGTTGGACGCATTGAATCCGCTGGCCGAGACAAGCAAAGGTCTGTTTCAGTATCGTGGAAACGATGAGGGGATTCCCGGACTCGGTGGCCTGCGAGACTTTGGAGAAATTTGCGACTGGGCTCGTTCGCTTTCATACTACTTCTGCGGGGAGGTAATGGTTGGCAGATCTGGAGCTGCAGTAGTATGCTGCATCATCCATAGCTGGTAGCAGTCACGGTCTAACGACAAATCTAACAGAGACGAGTTTTCTTGCCTCCGATCTAGGCCACCTTGCGCAAAATGTACATATAGTAATGAAATGAATCTCCGAGCTCTTTTATTTCTAGTCTAGTGCCAGAAGAATGCGAACCTGCAAGAAACTTTCGACGAAAGTGAGGTTGACCGAACGTGACGTAGAGAAAGGTACCAGATGGTCGAAGGACCCTGTGGTAGGAATAGGATGAGCTTCTCACCAAGGGTGATACCAGGGAGATGAACTGCACCTGAGCACTTCGGATACTTCTGCAGTACAATCCTTGATGACATCTTCCGGAGGATCCTGTACGCTCTCAGTCTGGTATTCGAAACATCATCAGATATGTACAAACCCAAACATCGGTAGACGACGTCATCATCGCATCCATGGTTCCTTCGCGATAGGCTTACAACAAGCTAGAAGAAATGCCATACGGAATTACACTACCTTTATCGATTGCAATGTCGAAAGAAGCGTCATCAAACGACAAAGCGCGGATGTCCATCTCATGCCCTGCGACAATGTCATGGGCATAGAGTAAACCCCGAATCAGTAGGCAGTACGCACATTCCATATCTGGTCGCGACTCAGCATGGCGCGCCCGCATCTGCTCGATGACGACGGTGGAGTACTGTGAGATGGTGAGAACGAAGTCAACTCCTAGTTGACGTCTAGGTGACGGACATCGATGTTGACAATGTTTCTGTAGCCATCCTCCCACATCTAGAAATCTATGCGTCAACGCCGCAAGCAGGCAAGTGCTTGGTATTCGCCTACGTCTTCCGAAAACCTCGAGTTTCCGCATCCGAGCATCAATATCCGAGCCGTCCTGTCAGGTATCAAGAGACGTATATGGGTAGCCAGATCGGCATATGATTTGAACCAGTCAAAGGATGTATCTGGATCTTCTCTATCCCCCACAGTCGTGATCAGGTCGCCCGTCAGAAATATGTGTGATCATAGGGACACACTGGGAGTATCTCGAATCCCTACTCGATCGGATGATCGGGAGGTAGTCAATGGAGAAAGCTCGTAGTCTCACCAATACTCTTTTGTGCCATATTCCTTGTTCTTCTTGGGAAGTAGCATGATGTTGCACAGAGATGAACGATATGTTGGTCAGTAGTGGATGTGATGACTAAGTAATGTGAGTGACATAATCCCACACGCCTGCGTTGCTGCATCCTTGAGACGACGCTCCCAAGGCTCTGATTTCGACTCGTATCTGTAAGCTTACCTATATATACCATGGCAAGCTCATTCGAACTCGCTCATATTTTAGAACTAACATGTCGGTTCCGCAGTCTGCCATCCCAGCGTACTCGGTCGGCGTCTTGTGCATCACCGGCGGATTCACGGGCTACCTCAGGACTCGTTCTCTCCCTTCCCTCATAGCTGGCATCGGGTAAGCTCATGTTTTCGCATGAATCCTCCGTCGACCATTCACCGTGTCGTGTCTAGTGTTGGTGTTCTCTACATTTGGAGCGCGGAGCAAATCAAGAAGGGTGCTCCTAATGGAATCGAGGGCGCTCTCGGTGAGCCTCTCTACCACTACCATATCCGTTTCATTAATCCTCGGTATTGTCGAATCAGGTGCCTCCGCCCTTTTGTTGATGTCTTCACTCCCCCGTATCACCAAGGGGCCTGTTCCTATCGTTCTGGCTCTGACCAGTGCTACTGCGGGTGCCTACTATGGAAAAACCCTGTATGACCTGCGAACTCATGTACATGCTTGAATGGATCGTTGCAAAGGTGACCTCAGATTAATCTTCGAGGGCTACGCCGTGTTGTGTTGTATTCTCGTCAAATTGTCTCCTATCATTCCATGACCTCTTAGCCCGCTGTTGACTACCTGACCTCGAAGAATGTCAATGATTGTGATCATCACCGCAGCGGGAGCACTCTTCCCGCCTAACGTAAAGATGTACAAACTCCAATCAATTTGGGGTGTCCGTCTCCGCGCATATGACCGAGTATTTTCAAGTCCGTGGCAAAAGATAAGGAGTGGACCGCTGCCAAGCAGTCAACTCTGCCTACTACCAAGTGACAGTTAAACGTTGAGTGCTCAGCCAAGGTTTGGCAGCCAGTCAGGGAACGGGAGGCGTGCGCTCAATGGCAGAGTTACGGAAGGAGGACTTGTCTTGCATCGAGTCTGCATCGAACACACCAAATTAACCGGACAAAGGTATCGAGAAGAAGTAAGAAACAAAGTACCATTGTTCGATTTGTACTCCATTATCGTGGAAGCAGGCAAGTTGAGGACCAGACGAATTGTATCCCTATCCAATGAATCGTCATGAGTGATGAAACACCATTCCCGACATAAACAAGTGACGATGTTGTACCCACCTAATCTTTTCGCGTACTTTCATATCCGCCTCGACGCGGTTCCAGATAGACACGATGTCCTCGCTCTGTCGGACGCTGATCGTGCACCCACAGATCTCTGGCCACTCCTCGCCGTCCTCGTCCTCGTTGGCATTACCGTCACACTCCACTTTGAGGCGACCCCTTCCGCATTCGTCAAACATGTCGCCCACGACGCCGCAAACGAGATCCTCCCATACACGATCTGCAACACCCTTTCTTAGGCGGATAATCCATTTTCCGCCGGCACGGTTGAGGGGATCTTCCCAAACAGGGCGACGCACGCCAGCATGAAACAAAAGATAGTCGGTCGTGGGGATGAGGGAAGACGGCGGAGAAAGGTGAGTGTGCAAGGACCAAAAGGATTCGACCTGAAAGGAAGGGTTGAAGGAGACAGGAGCAGAGTGACGGACAGAAACTGACGGAGGAAAAGGAAGCGACTTTTTTGATCCCCTCCTCGTAATTTGTGATCTTATTTCCTGGGGCACGTTGCTGACGGAACCAGAAAACCCAACTAGAGATGTATTTCGATCGACGTAGGGCGGAGAAGAGTAAGCACGGAGACGGGAGATGGATATGAGCACGAACATACGTATTCCGGAGAGGGTGAACCGTGCCCGACGAGGGGGATGAGCTAGTAGATTTGGCGAGTGCAGGCTCTGGATCGCGGTTTGCTAGCGATGTGGAGAAATGGCGGCTTGAGGGGAGACGTGGTCTCGGAGGGTCCTGGTTCGTGACTGCTGTGGTAGAGGGCGTGTGCTGTGCGAGAGGCGGATTTGGCTGGGAACTGAAGCGAGTCTGAGACTGGGAGTGGTTCGAGAAATAGCTGGCCATTTGATAACTGAAGCAATAAAAAAAATCAAGGATTCACCGTGCAGGATGATGGGCGAGCGCGACAACAACATTTACGATAATCCCGCTACAGTTATGTAATCACAGTATTTATGGTCACAAGTCTGGGTTGAGATCCAAGTCCAAGTCAAAGACGGTCTGCGTTTGTGTGCGTACTTCGTGTCGGTACGGGTTAACACCAGGACGATCGCGCGTTGCTTGTGCGGGTTTCGGCGGTGGCGATCGGGCTGCGAGAAAACATGACTCAGGTCAACCAACCCATCACATGAGCGCTCACGTTTCACGCTGTGACTCTCTCCGAGCCCTCCAAGAGGCTTCTCGACATTCAATCGCCCCCTCCTCATCTTCTCTTCATTAGGGAACGGCGGGAAGAACAGGGGTACAGGTGCACCGTGCACCGCGTTCGGGTCGGGCATGTTTGGTGGGGCAGACGTGAACGCACTGAGCGATTGCGCGTATGCGAGCAGTTCGGGGTAGGGTATCGACGCTACAGATCATGTACCCTTGGACGTCCAGACGAGGGCAGCGTAGAACATGGCTGCTCACCTTCTTTCGCCATTCGTATCCCTTCGATCCTCTCTTCGCCCTCTCTAACCACGGTCTCCAGTTCCCTCTTCCCTTGCTCGATACGCTCGACGGTATAGCGCCATTTTGCGTCAAGCACACCGATCTCCGCAATGAGCTCCTCGATCCGTTTCTGTCGTCTCTGGTGCGAGGCTGTCTCTGCCAGCGCGTGTGCGAGGGACGCCTCGGCACTAAAGAAAGCGGTGATGGGTGGCGGAGCGACGCTGGGCTTGGCATGCGGATGTGGAGAAGACAAGGACTGAAAGAGGGTGTTGGAAAGTGTGGTGACCGTCGTGAGTGGTGCTGTGAGTGCGTCCGTCATGGACAAGGTCTCTCGCGACGAGGCCATCAGGTGTACGTAGTTGGCGGGACAAACGGTAAATGCAAGTCAGCACAGCATGACGCGAAGGCTGTCGATTAATCAACACGTCGCTTGTCCTAGGAATATTGTGCCACCTGGATATAGTCTATAAAACGAAGCACCGGTATTGTGTGAGGGGTACTAGTAGCTATGCGGGGTAAAATGTCAGATACAACCAGACCAGGAATGGTTCCCTTTTCGCTCCCTCATCGCGCTATTATAGCTTGCGTCTTCATTCCCGCCTCCACGACGGCCTTTTCAAAGGCCCTCATGTGCTCGTCTACCACCACTCGTCCATCCCTCCGTCCAATGCTCTCCGCCTCCCACTTCTCGATCTTCAACCGGCTCCTCTCTGCACCTTCTGTTTCCGTCTTCCACTTGGCAAGCTGGTTCTTCACAGAACGAATCTTGCGTCCTGCATCAGCGGTAGCGGCGCTGTTCACCTGAGACTGCTCAGATATGATCGTGAGCGACGCGAGGAAGGACGCCGTGTGGGAGCGCATATGGGTCATCGATGGGAGGGCAACATTGAGAGTGGATATGGACGACTGTGGCTGCTCGGATGCCTTGCCAGAAGGTTTTGATGGGGGTACTAACGTGGAGGACGGGGGTATAGGTGGGCATGCAGGGGCGAAAAAGGGTTTCTGGGGAGACGAGAGGGCCGAGGGGGTATATACCGACTCTACTTCCACGGTCTCCTCCTCCTCTGCGACGGACTCGAGTTTGAACGACTCCGGGGGTTGTCGCTCTGGCTCTTCTTCGGAGAGGGATACCTCAAGGGGTTCAAGATCACCAAGCACATCCATACCCCCTACTTCAGTGGCGATACGCTTCAGATCGCGGTCATGCGAAATCACCTCGCGCATTTGCCCCTCGCGGTCACGTACGGCATCGTTGAGTCCGCTAATCATATCGGTTGTAAGGTTCTCGAGGGTAAAGGTCGTGTCGATGGCCCGCAGGTGAGCGAGAAACCTGTCCGTCGAGGCAAGGTTCTGTGCGAGGACCTCCATCGCATCCTGAGCCAGCGCAGCGCGCCGGATCGCGTCCTCATCTTCGTCATCGCTTGCGCCGTCGACGTCGCTTTGGTCGCGAGTGCCACCGTCGTCTTGACTGTGCAACTCGTCTTCCACGACACTGCCGAGCTCGGCCGCTAGACTGCCCCCTGGCGTGCTTTCACCCAGCTCGTCCGCCAAGCTGGTACCTCCATCGAGTGCTTCTCCATGAGCATCATCCACGGTGACGTCCCCGTTGCTATGTCTGGCAAGAGAGTCGTCGTCGATGCCTTCAGCACCTTCATCGTATTCGATACCGAATTCTTCGGCCAATAACCTGGATGCACCTCCAGCGGGGTCGGGCATCAGCGCAAATGCAAGTTCATGGGCCAAAGAGTGTGCACCAGAGGGAACGGCGATGCCCTGATCAAGCGTGGATAGCGGGGTGGGGTGAACGAGGGCAGAGTTGGAAGATGCGGAAGGATGGCGAGATGATTTGCGGGGAGAGCTGGAGGAATGTCTAGTGTGCATTTTAGACTGGCGAGGTGTAGTCGTGTACGAAGTAGTATATGTTCTGTGGTCGCGGCGAGAGATAGATTATTTAGTAGTTCTGAAGAGACCGACTGCGATGGTGGTGTCTGTGCTTTGTTGCCACGCTACCCGTTCTTTCCGCGTCTATGTTCCTCCGCGTGTCCCTTAGTGGTTGTGTCGAGTGCGTATTTTTCAAGGAATGTCCATCCGACTGGTAGTGTATGTGCTCGTCGTAGACTCTCAAATAGGCTCGTCGAGTCAGCAGCGTCGTCGGGACATATATTATGTAACGCGTTCATCGTCAATAAGGAACTAGGATATATGGCTAAGATACGTCCAAGTGCGAGCTAGACAAGTGCTGGTTATCGGACCGTCCCAGAGTTAAAACGTTAAAGGTGATATACGTAGGTGTCGTCAACACAATCGATCCGTGCCCGTTCTGACCGTTAACAATCAAGTCTGCACTGAAATAGTGTTGAGACTTCATACTTGGCAATGTTCAGCGGACAAGATTCGCGCTAACGCTGCATCGAGAGTCTTCGTGATTCGGCATTGCCCATCCAAAGCTTTGACAGGACGCCCCCAAACATACTACTTCTGGCTTTCCTCCGCCGCTCTCGCGCTGCCCTCGCCTTCGCGTCTTCAAACTGACGTTCCCAGACTATAAGCTGACGCCGGAAGCCGGGGTTAGGCGAGACGATGCCACGTTTCGCCTGCACGTGTGCGATCGCTTCCGTGACTCGCATCGGCGTTGTAGCAACCAAGTAGGCACAGACGAGGGTAGCAGACCGGGATATGCCCAGTAGGCAGTGGACCTGCTCACGCAGCCTCGGATCATTAGCGACGTACGACGCCAAGCGAGCACATGACCACTCACAAGAACCTTGTGTTTCTCGTCCGCGTCCAGCGCGTCCTGTATGAATTTGATGACCTTGTCAAACCACTGAGCAATGTCAGTGTTCACGTCGTCGCGAATCGAGACATGCATGACTGTCACGCTATCTCCGAAATCCTTGCGCACGTCTGGCTCGACAGCGGATACGATGTGCGTGATACCGAGTCGTTGTAGGTTGCCAGCCGCTCGAGCTGTGTAGAGATCCGAGAGGTACAGACGAGGGGTGATGGTAGTAATAACGCGGCCATGAGTGACATCCGCATTCTTACTGGGACGCCGGTTTGTCGTCTTCTGGGGGGAGGACTGCCAGCTGGATGCTGGGAAGGAGATCATGGCACTGTGGAGGGGAGGAGGCCTGTCGAGTGCTTCATCGGCGGAGGTACTTATAAGTTCGCGTGTGGGTGCCTCCGCTGTCTCCTGCAATCCTCGCCTTGTGCCTAGATGCACCGCCACCTGGCGTAGGCATCAACAACCATCAATAACCCGCTTGGTCATCCGAATCCGCCGAACCAACAGTGTTGACCGCATACAGTCATGTCCAAGCATCATCCCGGTGAGTACCACATCAATTCTTGTCGCATCTTCTGATCTCAAAAAACCATACAGATCTGATCATGTGCAGGCGTCAGCCTGGAATCGGTGAGTGACCTCGTGTCAACTGCTTCCACTGACGCTAACTGGCTCGCACGCTGCGCTCAGCGATCGGACGTTTGTGTGAAAAATGCGACGGTAAATGGTAAGCACCTCCTCGAATCATGTCCCAGTCCTATAGCTAACACCGTTGCAGTCCAGTCTGCGACTCTTATGTTCGCCCCGAGACCCTCGTTCGTATATGCGATGAGTGTAATTTTGGGACCTATGGCGGCAGATGTATCATCTGCGGTTCTCCAGGTACCGTTCATCTTTGCATCCCTCAAACCTGTGCCTGAATGATCTGATCTATATAGGTATTTCGGACGCGTATTACTGTGCAGAGTGCACAAGACTCGAGAAAGATCGTGATGGGTGTCCGAAAATCGTGAATCTTGGTGCTAGCAGGACAGATTTGTTCTACGAGAGGCGAAGGCTTGGTTCGTTCTTTCATATTGGCTGAACCATGCCTTCACTAACGTCATCCGCGGAACAGGATTTAAAAAGAGCTGAGTTCACAGGTTTCTGGTCGGATCAATTTTCCCTGCATACCCTAGGTTTCGCACGGGCCCAGTGGAAGCTAAATCGATATCTTTACACTGGTACTAACGCATAAAATGACAATCCAGTTAATGGCATATTGGGGAGACATGGTATACATGTTCTGGCCTTGTTGAACCATTCTACCGGTACACAGGGAAGGGAATGATAGGCGCAGGACTTTCCAAGTTTGTAAACTGTCTGCTGTAGACGTTAGTGTACTTTCTCTCAATAGGCAGCCTAAACATCACCGGAATTGCGGCATATCAACCTAGTGAGAACTCGGCCGTCAGCATAAACTTCGGTGCAAAGGACTGGATCTTACTGGTGCCTTGAAAACCACAAACAAGTGTGTTTGATCGTGCGTATCAAGAGCCTCACAGACTCCACACAGATCCTTTGCGCAATATGCACATCGGAACCAGGCACCGTGAATGCGCTCCAGACAGCGGTCGCACAGTGCTGTGGAATGAACAAGCAAGGACAGGTATTCTGAGGGTAAAGGGTGAGATAAAAAATTATTGTACAGCGACTTTCTGGAAAACCTTTCGGGTCCGCGTAAGGAGCGAGGCCACCCACAGGCCCAGCAGGGACTTTGTATCTATAAAAAAGGGGCTCAAATTTTACAGTCTGCACCAGAGAAATAGGGTGACATACAGCTTAGGCAAGAACCCGGAGGTGGACTGAAGTGGGCGATGAACTGGTCGAGGAAGTTTAAAGAACGCGTGCATGGGGTCGTGGTGCACATACGAGCGCTCCTCGCAAGAAGCACACTTGGTTGCTACAGTCAGATGGGGTTTTGTACCATGGGGCGAGACACACGGACCAGGCTGAATGCGCTGGGAGACGAGGGGCATGTCGCACATTGATACCTCGTTCCGAAGATGGTCTATCAAAGAATCATTTATGGGCGAACTGTCTCGGTTTGCGGGTTCGTCCACGAACCTCGTGGCATCCATCACAGATGATTCGATGGTCTTCCGGTGGGTCATCTTGCGCGGCGAGCTGCATGCGAGAACCCACTACAGTTTGCGCGTAAGAAGAATAGACTGAAGAGGGTTTTGAGTGGGTTGCAGTGAGAACATGTGCGGCATCCCGGCCAGTCCAGAGATGGATGGCGCGGCGCGAAGCGGTTTGAACCTCTTGATTTTCAAGTGGATAGGGAATCTGATGGATATCATGTAGTCAAATGTCCTCGAGGAATTACGGTGTGCAGACCTTTATCATAATGTGCGAAGATAAGTGCCCCCCATCGGAGGAATCTAGGTTCCCTGGAAGTCCAGCTGATTCGCAATTAGAGCAGATGTCGACAGAGTCACAGATTGCACAATGAAAACGGGCGCCCAGAATGTCTTGAAGACAACTGTGGAGATAAAACAAATCGACAAATCCAAAAAAAAAAGTGTCGAGATAGGTACATACTGCGCGCACTTGACACCTGGGTGCTTCATGGCTGCGGTGCAACATGCGTGTTAGATAGACAGGTAAAGACGCTGGATGTGCGCGTACATTGTTCTTCGTTGGTGTCATGCGTCGTCGCTCCAGTGGGTAGATATTCGAGTTCACTCCTCAATCTTGCGGGCCTGTCCATCACAAGCAAGAAAGCGTGGGCAGGATGTATGTCATGAACTTGACTGCGAACACGAGACCAATTGATGAATAGACAGTAAAAATTATAAGGAAGTTTTCCAATAACCTATAACAGGCACGACAAAGATTGAATTTCTTGCAAGATGCACACTTGTAGCGCTTCCCAGTTATTGTGGTGTTGCAAGTTGAGCATTTACATGTCACCATATCTTCCTGTTCTAGAGTAGATTCCCTCCATTGTTAACACAACGAACATTCTGAACCGGAGGTCTAGTACGCACCGACGTCATCCCAACCTTGGTGACCCCATACTTTCTCGAAAAATGCATGGCGGAGTTGTCCTTTGTGTCGGGGCGCGGAACGTATCCATAACGACATTGCGTCCTCAGGTGACGTAGGCTCTAGGCCGGTACCGCCCACCCGTTCAGTACTAGCACAAAGGGCGTGGTAAATCCCTGCGGCTTCTATGCATCCGGAACAAAGTTCGTAGCCCAGATTCTCCGACTCAGACAGAAAACCGGATCCTCGCAACGTTGGGCTCGGGGATGGAAGAAAAGGCAGGGGCCTGTTCGGATGTTCATTATAGCTATATGGAGAGCTGCTCCATATAGTCGAGTCCATTCCTAAGGATATAGAGGAAGAAAGCTGAGATGTCTGATGTAAAGGGGGTGGATAAGAATGAACAACATCCGAGCTCCTCTCCTTCTGCTTGCCACTATCAAGATTCGATCCGCTCGGCAGGAGTGAATTGTATACTGGTTCCTTTTCCCCACATATTGCGCATACATAGCGAATGGCATCTAGCAATACCCCGCACTCGGAACACGTCGTAAGCGTGCCAGGTGGAGGTGGGAGGTATTGCAGGACTTCCGGAATGATATCGGGGGGGATGGTAAAGGGGATGGTATCCGAACTAGAAGAAGATGCGGCGGAGTTTCTAGCAGGATCTTGTTCATGGACTTTCTGCTGTGAAGCAAGCCAACTGAGCTGCATGCTATTTGGTCGCATGTGCCCAGAGGATGGACTCGCTGAAGGCTCATTCTCATCCTTGACACTGAATCCGTCTTCGTATCCTGAATCATGCGTGGAAGAGCCTCCGCCGGTGTAAGAGTAATAATATTTCCCTCGTGGATCCCGTTGCAGAGCAAGGTCGCCGTCTATGTTCTCCTGCGAACGTTGATCATCCGAGTATGACATGGATACCGATCGAGAGTCAGATTCTGATGGCTCAGGTGTAGCGCCCAGCATTGCTTTGACCGTGCGTGCGTTCTGATCTCGGAGCCATGCTGCTCCTCTGTCTTGCGCCGACAAGGAGAGAACGTGTTCGAAAGGCGAAGCGGTATGGGAAAGATTATCTTCCATTTCGCCGGTTGGCCCCACTTCTGTCCAACTGAGTTCTGCGTTGCTCTTGTTTCTCCCTTTGTACTCCTCCAAGCTTGCCAGACTCGATGTATCGCTCAAGCTGGGCCCGTCGTAGTCCACCGTTATATGAACTCGTAGAGTGATGCGTCGTTTGCCGCCGAAACTCCTCCCCGAGAGAATAGATGCTGCAGAAGACAGAGGTGGGTCATCCGAGCCGGCCTGGAAATATTGGATGGCCTCTGTGAGATCCGATTCCGTTGAGATGTCGGTGACTTCGCCATCATCATCCTTGTAGGAGATCACGTAGGGGGTAGCGTAGAGGGAGAAGCACTGTTCGATCTACACGATGTCAATGCACACGAACGAATTCGTTCGCTTGTAGCCATTGACAACTTGATATTGAACATACCTTATTCCTCAAGAGGTCGTAGGAACAGTTCTTGGCCGATGCAAAGCTAATGTGCTTGTTCCACCGGTCAAACGTGCACTTTACGACAAGTGGTCTGTCCGGACGCACATACATGCTTCGACAGGAAATTAATCAGGGTGTTTCACGGCCCCAAAGCAAGGGCACGGTATTCCGCAGCTGACCAGGATGTTCAGTGTAATCGTGTATGTGTAAGCCGACATGACTCATTCAAGTTGATTCACTGCCACGCTCACTCCATGGACTGCCAAATGCTCGTTATTATGGTGAACAACAATATTGCCAAGGAGAAAGAAAACGGATGCGTAAACAAGTTAGTTCAGCGGGACACAATTTTACTTAAGACAGGTGGAAGCTGCCAACTCCTTCCTTCATCGCCGTACACAACTTCTCTCTCATTACTTTCTTCGAACTGTATTCTGGGAGCTTCAGATAGTTGACGCAGGTCATGACGCTAGGCAGATAGTCGTCAGCAGTGAGCGGGGCTTCGTGCGGTTTCCGAACGACGGTGAGAGGCGGATTAAGGCCCCGGAAACCTGTTGAAGTCGAGTAGTCGTGTCAACCTAGCTGGAGGCTGCAAGAAACAACTAACCTCCGATAGGCAACTTGGGACTTCCGGTGATAAACTGCAAGAAATCGCGTCGCGTGGTCACGTCGAATTCAGACATCAGCTCAACCAAGTCGCGAATTGAACGACTTTCCCCGTTGAATCCGTGGTCAGCCTTAATCGCTTCGTTGAGAGCTGCAATATCCTGTCAATATTGTCGATTAAGAGAGTCGGCACAGAACACACTTTCGATACCCCAGTCCTCGTCAGAGTTACCAAAGAGCATCACTAGCTCATCCGCAGTGAATGCTTGTAGATCAGATATTGGAAAGACTTTCGAGAACCCTTCTCTGAAGGCTTTAGCCTGGGGTCGAGCCCCTGTCCCGATAATCGCATCCAAAACTTCGTGGATATATTGTTCCGCATTGTCGGAAGTCACAGAAATGTCACGACCACCAGGCTGGTTATTGGAGATGAGTCAAAAAGAGCCAACTCAAGCGGTTTACAGATCACATACTCTTAGCTCGATGTCATAGCCTGGCAATGTGAAATCGAGAGCAAGATCCTCGACGTTGACAATGTCCATTAATGCCACCTTGCGGAAAAGCTGCTTAACGGACATGAGGACGGGAGTACGTAGCACATGAACACTGAGAAACTAACCTTCTCTGCCTGCCCTTTGATGGACGCATAGTTCTGTAGTTTGGTAAGAGAATTCGCAAGGTCATTGTCAACCAACTAAGACGCAATGAACAAAATTTATCAGGGCAACAAGCAGCCACGCACCCTAAGCGAATCAATGGTTAACGGAACTTCTTCTCCAAGAACAAGCTTAATGAAGATCTTGTTGAGAGAAAGATCGATGATTCTAGAGTCTAACATCGCTTTGGCTACATACTGCCCGATCACTCGAAGGATGTGGGTCCGTTTCCTTCAACGAGCGAGTTAGGAGAGTCAATGATTTATAGTTAGTTACGTACTGTCCACCATCGTTCGCGATGTCGTCGGGGCTAATGGGTGCCGGATAAAGCCCAGCAGGGTGATGGACGTAGATTCCAGGGGAACCCGCATCCGCATCACGCCAGATCTTTAGGTCTTTGCGCGCAAACTCTTTGGAAACAAGCGAGTAAAACTCCAGGGTTGGACCGAGACCAGTACCAACTTCTTCGAAGTATTCCACCTCCAAGATCGAAGAAGACGACCCGTAAAGTTCGAACACCTTCACTGCAGACTCAAGAATGTGCTTGCGTGATATACGAACTTTCTGGCGCTGAAGTCGACCAAGGAACCCGATTCCGTCATCACGGCGTGAGGTATCCTGGCCTCGGCTCTGTTGACTTTGCCATTTGAGAATAAGACGGGCATAACCAAACGAGGTGGACTGCAAGTAGTTATAGCGCGTGGCAAACGGGAAGAGGAAAGGGAAGTTTTGGGGAAGGTCAATCGCCCAGTCAGGCAAACAGGAACTGGACATAATATCAAGCATCAAGCATCTATCACCAATATCAAAGGATAACAAACCTTGCAACTATCATTGGCTCTTCTAATTGTCGCGTGAGCTTAGCTGTCAGTTTGTTGTTGATGAACGCGGACTCAGGCAAAGCATGACGTTCAAGAAGCCTCGCTGGTCGTTCAGCTTCTGCCGCGTTTAGCTTGTGGAGGACCCGAAGTAGACGTAGTATCTTAGTATGGGCAGCGTCATCGGGCAGCGAAGAAAGGGTGGGGCTGGGTGATCGGATCCGAGCAATCGATTCACTTCGCGCTGAGGTACAGCCTATTAGCAAATTTTAACCACGACACCAAGAGGTGAGAAATCTTACGCTCTTGGCTGGGAGGTGGTCCGCTGACTTTCTTAAATTTGACTGTGTATACTCCCTGCCACATAGCACTTGATGGCAACGCGCCTATCTTCTTCCTAATTTCATGCTGATGGATTGCGCCGTATATGGTTAAATCCAGTGGAAGTAAGTGATCGTCCATCCAGAATTCAAGATGCCAGTCAGTAGGTTTCGCCCTGAGAGCCGCAGCGTAAGAGGATTTCTGAACATTTCCTTGCCGAGCCGATAATATAGGTAGAACGCCTTCTTTCGAAGAATTCGGTGTTGCTATGCGTGTACCATCCGGTGTTTGCGCTTCAATCCTGCCATCATCTATGGTGTACCATATTAGTATAGTTATGATGAAAAGTCTTGTAACACACCTTCGGTGACAGACAATGTCACGGTCTTGTCGGCCGCTAGGTCTCCATCGTCATCCTCTTCGAAAACCTATATCTTAGTGTCAGAATAACTCGCCGCTGGAATAGTCGAACCTGACCTCCGCGTCAACTTCATCATCTGTGAGTTCAGTAGCAAGCTCGCTCTCTTGAACCAAAGGCTCTTCTCGCCTTGATATGCTGTCCAAAGCTGAGGTTGAGCTGGTCGTAGCAGAGGAAGCATTATCAGAAGTCGCGCCGGACGATCCTGAATTTCCGTTCTTCACGCTGAGACGTTGACTACGTCTTCGGCGAACTTCATTCGGTGGGGGAGGGGCATCTGACGATGAGGGAGGATGAACTGCAGGTGCTATCGTGGCTTGACTTGCTTCGTGATCAGGTGATATCCGGGAAGCAGTTCCTAGACCGAAGCCAGACGCGGCCGATGCTGCAAGCATGTTGGATAAGCGTCCACTGGACATCAATCCAGCAACTCGAGGGCGAAGATAGTCATTAAGGGCCTGAAATGTTGCGATTGCGTGAATCGATACAACCATGTTCTGCAGATTCCGTGGAATATCCGAATCATCATCCGCCACCAAACGAAGCCGTAACTGGCGAGCGAGTAAGGACGGAGAGCTTCGTTTTGAGTCTGCGAAAACTAGTTCAGTGGCCAGCCATACACATAACGATGAAAATTACCGTCGCTGCCCTGCGCAATTGTGATTACCTCAAAGTTCTCCATCCTCGTCAGGCTTTCTTGTAGCTTCTTAACCAAAACGGCAAGGGGAAATTGATTCGAATTTCCAACTCTGGAGAACCGAGTGAAGGTTTCAAAGAGGATCTCTTGGCGGCGCTTGATCGAGACTACTTATTCTCAGTACACATGACCTGGACACTCGAAACTGGACTGACCTAAGCCTTTCTCTGTGGAAAAGCGAAGAAGTCCCTCGACGGCACCACTTCGGAGTAGTTCGAAACTAGAAACCGAGCCCTCTGAGGCAAAGTGGTCCGCAAACTCTCTTAAAGTGGAAACCATAGCTTGCTCAGATACGTCTGGCACAGAAAACTTTCTGACCAAGCGCCGGAGATCGTCGAATAAGTCATCGCCGTTACTGCCGCCATCGTCTTGGCCAAGTGAGTACTTGAATCGCATGACACGAGCACGCAATGTGATCGCGTCTTCTGGTTCCAGAGAGAATATATGATGTTTTTTGTGTCCCGATATTGCAGACGAAGCGTAGATGGCTATGTCCCCCGAAACAGAAAGGTCGGGTGCATCCTTATCCTTCGACTTTGGCGTGGAGAGCGTTCTTGAAGCGAAAACCTCAATTTCATGGAAAACACCTTCCCTTCGTAAGGCTGGCCTATATTCAGAAGGAAGCTTTTGCAAAAGAAGGTCAACAAGCTGTAGAACTCCGATAATGAGTGATGGGTGATCTTTCGATGATAGAATGGATGACGCGAAGCTGGCAACCGGGACCAACTAAGAAAGTAGTCAGAAGGGATCGCCGGAAGGTGAATAAGAAACCGACGTGTAAAGCAGCCCTGAGTTCAACTCCTTCTAAAAAACCCACGGCCTTCAACAGACCCGTGAGCGTCTTGACGCGGATTGGTGTGATCACGCTCGCGGCATACACATCAATAAGGATGGGAACCATCAACTGTATAAAACGTCCAACGACCTCTGGCTTGGAACGCAACAATTCTGTTCTGTCCGAGAGATGTTCTGCACCGGAAATGGGGGGCATTGCCTCATCGGTATCCTGAGCCTGAGCATCTGATTCCTGAGTGGAATCGTGATGCCCGGCAAGGTTCTGTGGCGTGTCAGATGGCACAAGTGAATCGGCGAAGGGATGAGAGGCTGCAATTGCAGCCTGGCGGGCAGTAGCACGATCAGCTTTAGCCCTGGCTTTAACCATCCGCGCTAAAGCCTTATCCGTGTAGCCTTTGTGATCAAAAACCCCATCTAAAAGGATGTAAGCTACCCTTTCTGTGGAGAGATGGAAGTTATCTACCTTTTGGAAGTGGAGGCATGAGTTCAGATATTAAACTGAGCGCTTCTTCTACCTGATCTTTGGAACGATGTGCCAAGTTCTCCATTACCGTCATGTGTGTGACATCACCCCCAAGGCCCTGACCTCCCCCAGCCGTTTCAGCAGTTGCAGAAGGTAGCACACCCGTAAGAATTTGGTAAAGTGTGTCCACGATGTCTGCTTGCAACAGAGCGATGGTAACCCGAGGACTAGCGCGAGCTGCAGTAGCCAAGGCCCTCAGAAGTAAGGTATATGTGCTTGCTGCAATCAGGGGCGATCCTCCCGAGGGCACGAGGAGAAGATTTATGGCGCGGATTGCTGTTTCGTCCAAAAGGTTCTCGAGGTTCTCCGTGGATACACGATGATAGGAATCGATGATTCGGATAACACAAAGACAGGCAAACTCAACTAATCTTTGATCAGAGTACCCCAAACAGTTGCGGATTATCGGCCAGACGCCCAGGACCATGGGATAGTGGTCAGAGGAGATATTTCTGCAACAATTTGCGGCAGCCTGAAGCGCAGTTCTTTGGACGGCAATGGAGAAAAAGTCAAGGTAATTCAGCAGAGCTGCAAGTCCATTTTCACGAACGATGGAGCTCGGGAACTCCTCCGAGATCTTTTCTAGTGTCTGTGATAGCATTGTCAGGAAGAACAAACGCACAGAAGAAACCCGACGTACACTGAGGGTTTGTTCGGCGAGATCGATATAAGATATCTCTATCAGCTTGCTGCAGAGAACAGGGATAGCCCCATGATAAACTACGGTATGGGCCACCCCCGGAAGAGCCTCCATAAGATTGGCGAGGCATCTACAAGCAAGCACTTGAGCCTCGAGGTTGTCGTCCCCTTGATAATTTCCCCCAGCACTCATTGCCAAGGCTGCGGCGAGAGCGGCATCCGGATCATGATCTTCATCGTCGCCTCCATCATCATCTTCGTCTTCATTCACGCCTCGACCGCCCAAAATCTTAACGAGCTCACGCACGAACTCTTCAACCTGGAATGATCCAGCCAGGGTGTCCTCGGTGGAAATAGAAAGCAACTCGCTTAACTCTTGCAGAGTCACAAGACGGGTGGTTGGACTGGCGGTGGACTTGATATTGTTCAGCATAGTTTTGAGGCGCCCCGAAAGGGATACCATGTATGACCCAAGGTGTCGATAGTCACCAAAAATGGCCATCGCAGCTGTCTCATCCAGGCCACCAAATCCTCGGGGACCTTCTGTTGGAGACCGCTCCTCATCGTCTCCACCATCTTCAACATCACCCTCGATAGGTAGAGGTTCATTATCACGATCATCTGCGTCGTCATCGTCATCCGCATAACTATCCCTCCGATCTTCCTGAGAGGGCTCTTCACACTTGAGTATTTCGGCGTCGGCCATATCGACGTCTTCATCATGAACTCTAGAGGTACTGGCAGAGGCGACGGTCTTCGCCTTGGCCGTCAATTTGCCTTTGGCCGGAGAAGGCCTAAGGGCATAGTCTCAACACATGCCTGTACGAGAGACAATCACGCCTACCTAGACTTTTTCGGCATTGGTCCAGAGATCGAAGTTGAGGGACCGGCTCGGGATCTCAAGGAATAGGCAGTAGTTCTAGTGCGTTTGGAAGATGATAATGCGGCTGAATTGCCCTCCTCTTCTTCAGAATCAGCTTCAGGCGCAGCACGCTTCTTCCCTTTCCGGTCCTTGGTTGGTTCGTTGATAGTGAGAGATGAGGTTGAGGCTGATGGGAAAGTGGCTTTCTTTGCCCTGGAACCGCGGCAGATGGCGAGCGTCAGATGCAATAGCGTCGGAAGGTTCACAGGATGACACACCTTTTAGAAGCCCGGATAGAATCTTCGGTAGACTCCTTTGCTTTGCCCTTTCCTGAAGTAACTTCACGGGATCGTTTGTTCTTTGAGGTCGTTAGCTTGCTGAGTGTACGGGTGTTTTCCGAGGGTGCAGTTGATTGCTCCACTGCGTCGCCGTCCTTGTCTCTTGATTGTTCGTGTTCTTTCTCCTTCTCTTTCTGCCTTGCAGCCTTGACTCTAGCGCTGGAGCGTAGCGATCTTGATTCAGAGACAGTAGTTGAGGTGGAAGTGAATGGAAATTGGACTGATTCTGATTGGGGTAGCTGAGAGGTACTGGAGCTTGTGGCCTCTTGTTGATGGATAGGTTGGAAGTCCATTTAGAGCATACTCCCAGCCATCGATTCAGAGAGTTAAACAGAAGTCTAAGACAAGGTCGCGGTTGAGGAGAAAGAGACAGGAGGGCTGTTGGTGAGTGAGCGTGCTAATTGAAGTAGTATTGCTTCGGCCTGGGCGAAGGCGTGGGAAACGCCGCAACGCTAGTGGCGTAGTAGCACTTCGTCCATTATCAACATCAACATAAATACCAAGATCCGCCAGAACTCTGGGTCAGTCCGGGATTCTGTTACACCAGTGATTCCCTCAGAATCTCGTCCACACTCTTGACAAATATCTCTACAATCTTCTCGATCTCCATTGCCGTCGCATTATAGGCAGGACCCAACATAAGATGGTCGCCCTTAGAGCCATCAAGGCTGGCTCCTCCATTCATTCCCATGGCGATGAGGCCATTCTTGAGGCAGCGTGCTTGGACGAGCATAGCAAATGTTTGTCCCTTGAATTCAAGCTTTGCTGCTTCACGGCCTGAAAAATCAAACTCGATGCCCCAAAATGCGCCACGACCGCGAATGTCGAATGTGAACGGTTTGGCTTCTGCTCCTTCCGCCAATAGTCCCTGACGAAGAAGCTTCTCCATCAGTTCACCATTCTGTACGACCTTTGGGAGCAAATCTTCTTCTACAATGGCCTTTTGTACAGCCAAGGATGCTACACAAGCCAATGGATGTGCCTAGGAGAATACTGAGATAGCCCCGTGCTGTAAAGGAGAAATGCGCTACCTGATAGGTGTGGCCGTGTTTAAGGAAACCTGATCCGCCTCGTATGCCTCTCGCAACTTTAGGTGATAGGAGTACTGCTCCGATAGATGCATACCTATTTGGCTCTCTGTTAGATAAATGCCAGCCATAGGAATGCACTTACGTACCCTCCACCCAGACCTTTGGCAACTGCCTGTAGATCAGGGGCTGCCCCGTCACCGACGCTCTGCCATGCGTGTAGGGATCCCATTCCTAAAAATAGAGGTTATGGCGCAACTCACTGACAAGAGAAATTGGCTTACTGCCCATCCCAGACATGACCTCGTCTAAGATAAACAAGGCTCCGTACTTCTCACAAACAGACTTCATCGCCACGAAGTATCCCTTTGGGGCACCCAGGGCACCAGTGGTGGCACCAACAACCGTCTCTGCGGCAACTTGAATTTTACTTAGTGATGTGTCACGGCCTGGCGGGAAGAACTCACATGCAATTACGGTCTCCGGGCCAAGTTCAATGAACTTGTCATCCAACTCTTGTCGAAGGCGCTCAACATACTGCTCTTCCGTTTCTTCCGGTTTTTGAAAGCGTTTTGCATATGCCGGGGACACGTGATGGAAATGCTCGTTGTCGAGAATATCTGCATAAGGTGCACGCCGAGTGGGGTGATAGGCAAGGGATAAGGTGCTCAGGGTGTTGCCATGGAACGACAGTTTACGGGCAATAAAATTCTTTCTGCCAGGTTGTCCGATCTCGACAAAATACTGTAATAGACCTATATGAGAGAGGATACATCGTCAGGGACCTCACTAACCTGTCTTGAAAGCTTGATTACGGCCTCCATAGCCTCAGAACCTGTAGTAATCGAATGTTAGAGGCGACCTTTTACCCGCTTGGAAGTAATACTTACCACCGGATGCGTATACTACGCGTTCAAACGCTCCATTGCTTGAATCGACGAGGAACTTTGCAAGCTCCTCGGCAGGTTTGCTGGACAGTTGCATATTGTACACATCTGTTGAATGCCAAGTGGGCGTCAGTCAAGTTAGCACAAATATCTGTCGATACGGACAAGTAAGGGTATCAAGCTGTTCTTTGATGGCGGCGATAACCTTTGGATGGCTGGCACCGAGGCACGAGACAGCTGCCCCTCCGATTCCATCGATCACACGGCGACCATCTTCAAGGTCGACATAGATGCCCTCAGTGCGGACTGCGACAGGCGGTGTCCACGGCGTCCTGTGTAGGACAGAGGTAGTGGTAACAGACATCGGGGATATATGGGTGAACGATTGGAGAAAATCAGATACGCATCTAGATTGTAGGCGAAGTCACAGGTTTATATATGGGCTAAATGAGGATTGACTCAGACGGTCCTGGGACCAAATGGAAAACCATCTGTCAAGCGAGATAGAGGAAAACTCAGACGGAACTGATACTTGCCCTTAAGTAGCCCTCCGACCAGTGATAAGCTCGAGAAACTGAAAAAAATTACGTGGGTTCGGCGATCGTGTTGTAAACTTGTAACTGGTAAGTTTGTAAATAGGTTTCACCTCGGAGAGCCCCGGGCACCGCAGACCGTACTGAGGCAAGCCGTCGAGACGGCTCGCCTCCTGCCTCATTAGGACGGTCTGGTCACCAGACTACATCGCGCCAAGGAGCAGACGAATGGAGCGCGAGGGAGCCAATTAGGTATCATGGTTTGCGAATGGAATACAATGCAATGTCTAGTGATTTCTTCGGGACAACCGTACTGGAAAGACGCACGACTACCTATACTTACATCTGTGAATTCAAAAGTTGCTACAAACCAGTCCTGAGAGGTTTGACTGTCGGCTATCAACAAGGGTCGTTTTATGGCCCTAAATTTCCTTTTTCCCCCACCTGTCCTCCAATCATGCCTCTCGAATGGTCTACGAAAGTGTCGTCAACCCGTAACGTAATAAACTGTCCTCCTGATGTATGCGCTGGGAAAGTTATGGCAGGTACAAATAAGTAATGGGATCCTGATGAGTAAGCAACAGTTCATGTTCGTGTGACTCTCATCGATTCTCAAGCATTTCCCTGTTCATGTGCATTTGGTTTTGCTGATAATTGTCATATGGGACCATCAACGAAAAAACGCAAAGGAC
>JBBPLO010000034.1:36146-47590 GCA_038089835.1 Retiboletus flavoniger
CCTGATGAGTAAGCAACAGTTCATGTTCGTGTGACTCTCATCGATTCTCAAGCATTTCCCTGTTCATGTGCATTTGGTTTTGCTGATAATTGTCATATGGGACCATCAACGAAAAAACGCAAAGGACTTCCACCAAACCACACACTATTGGACTTTTTCCCTGGTACCGATCCAGTAAAGCGAGCAAGAGTAAGAACATCACAACAATTGGCGCCTAGTGTACAACACGCCAACGTGGCATCAAGAGAAATTATTGTCATCGATTCTGACAGTGATGGGGATGTCCATGGGAAGGAGAAGGGAAAAAGAAGCACTCCACCGGACTCCAGGACAGGGGTCTCTGAGGAATCTCGGTCTCTGAACTCAGTCATATCCACTCCGGCGCACGTAGAAGACAGGGATACCTTTGGTGTGCCTTCAGAGTTGTTAGGGCCCATTATTTCCCCTGCTGAGGAGGCATCTGGGAACGGGCTCCATGCGCATCGGCAGTCCCCAAATGCGCCCCGACCAGACCTTTCAAAATCCAAGCTTGGCGTTTTAGCTCGTTTGTCGGAGAAAACTTCCGTCAGTTCGTGTTCTTGAGCTTTCTGTGGGGCTTGGGATGGTCTCAACATATCCTACATAGGGAACCAGCTGACCGAAAGGGGTCAACCTGATTTAGTCGCGCACGAAAGTGTATCCACTGTGGCAAGGGGTAACTCAGCTGATCATACCGCAGCCGAGTTCCCCATCGGAGAATGGGCTGCTGCAGACGACGAACTTGTTGCACTGGGGGTATCAGATAATAGCCGTGAAGTTGGTGAGGGTGAGGATGAACATTCCGATGAACAGCGTTTTTGTCCGGTGTGCGGTGTCAATCTGACAGAAATCCTCGTTCTTGTAAGCACCCCGAATAGATGTTGTCGCACCGGTCCACTGACCTTCCTTATTCCTCGGCTAGGAAGCACAGACTCATGTCAATCAATGTCTTGATACGACCTTGCAAAATGACAACTTCGTTATGCATGAATGCACCTCGATCACGGCCTCAACCAAACCCGATGCAACATCTGGCAACGATGGTGAAAGCCCACTTGTCAGGGGCCAAAGAGGCGACCTGTACACCGTGTTAATGAATTCACATAAGGAGAATGATCATCGGGTAGAGGCGGATGCCGCCGCTGACCGTGGTTTCAGGCCGACCCAGGGAAACCGCAGAAGAGCTCCGTTTTACAAGGTATTGCAAGGGATGCCAATTGCAGTGGACGCTTTCTGCTATGGTAGTATTCCTGGCGTCGCAGCGTATTTCCTGACGTTTGTCCAACATGCGCCACTATTCATACGGCTACGCTGACTGGATTACTGATAGCCATGCGCACTCCGATCACTACACTAATCTTGGATCCAAGTGGAAGAGCGGTCCTATCTATTGTTCAGGTCAATGCACGAGCAACCTGTGGAGCCTGTGCTAATGTTTTTACAGAGGAAACTGCCAAATTAATTGTATACATGCTAGATGTAGATCCTAGATGGATCCATCCATTACCATTGGACATGCCGATCATGATACCTGATACTGGAGGAGTGAGCGTAACGCTGATTGAAGCCAATCACTGCCCAGGTTCCTGCCTTTTCTTCTTCGAGGGGCGACAAACGGTCGATGCTGGCGACAGCACATTCAAGTCCCCATTTATAGGTTCGTCAAGAGTCTTTCGTTACCTGCACTGTGGGGATTTCCGCGCGTCACCACGTCATATCTTCCATCCCATGGTGCAAGGAAAGCACATCGATCACATCTACCTAGATACTACATACCTCAATCCGAAGGTTTGTTGTGATCCTCTCTTCAGCTGTCGAAAAATTTAGCAACCAGAACAGTATACATTTTCACCTCAGCCACTCGTTATCTCTGCTTGTGCAGAGTTGACTCGGAGATTGGTGGGAGGGGTTGGGGACAACCCCGATGCTCATACAAACCGGAATTTCACGATAGATGCTTGGATGAAATCTTCGACCTCTATTGAGAGGGAACAACCCGAGCGCATCCTTGTGGTAGTAGGGTAGATGAATTGCCTACCATTTTGACCCACAGCTGATTCCACTGCTAGCACGTATTCAATAGGCAAGGAGCGTATTGTCAAAGGTGGGGGTAGGCTCATCCTGTTGTCCGATTGGGGCTGAAAGAATCTTCCCATGCAAGTGATTGCTCAAACTCTTGAGGCGAAGATCTACTGTGACCCACGCAAGTCTGCTATACTGCGATGCCAGGCAGATAAAGAGCTCCACGCTCTCCTTACTGCAGACCCTGCCGAAGCAAACGTACATATATTACCGTTAGGGACGGTCACTTCAGATAACCTCAGGTCGTATCTTCAAAGGTTCAAGGGCACGTTTTCGAGAGTTATTGGGTTCCGACCAACAGGGTGGACGTGCGTTATCCAGCCTTCATTAATAGTTGGTTTTTGGTTGACTTCTTCCACAGTTACTCTCCCCCATCTGGCAGTGTCAGTGATTTTAATGCCTCGATTCAGTCCATCATCTCTCGTGGCCAGTCACAACATTTCTCTTACACAGATCTCCAACTCTTGCAAAAGTCTTCAAATGACATCCAGATATTTGGGGTGCCTTATTCGGAGCACAGCTCGTTCTTTGAGCTCACTTGCTTTGCTATGTCATGCGACTGGGGTAAAATGATACCTACCGTGAACGTAGGTAACCCTACTTCAAGGGCCAAGATGACCAAGTGGTTGAAACGATGGGAGTCGGAGAAGAGGTGTACTAAGCCGTCCTTCATACAACCCAGAACAGCCGATTACTGGTAATCCAAACCATCTTGGAACATCGACCTCGGCGTTTCATACTTACGTGCATGTTTGGAGTGACAATGTCACAAATGTACGAATCAGTGTCATATTCATATGCACCATGTGATCAGCTACATTTTTTGTCGTCGTGAAAAGTATGCACATGGAGGCACATACACATGAAGAGAAACTTGCAAGAACCAATGATAAAGCGTATCTATTGCTCAGCAGCGCGTCTCCTCCGAAGGTCTCTCTCCTCAGAAATCGTTAGTTTAGTACCCTTGCCCTTCGGCAACGATATCCAAGGTTTAGTGCCTTGGCCGATAACAAAGATGTTGGAGATACTGTAATTGCGATGGTTTGAGCTCCACTGCTGGACGAGACGTATAATATCACATACCGTGTGGCGAACGTACGATCGAGAGAATCCTTGACATGGACGATATCGAAACCTCCAATATGCTTCTCACGATGAACGATGACACCTGCACGGCCCATGTTACGGCCACCAGTGATCATGACAATGTTGCCGGTGTCGAAGGGTACAAAGTCGGTGATTTTGCCTTGCTCGAGGTCAAACTTCACAGTGTCGTAGACTTTGATGGCTGGATCAGGGTATCGGATTGTGCGTCCGTCGTGTGTGACGATGTGAGGAACGCCCTTAGCGCCGACAGCCACTTTGCGGACCTTGAGAAGTTTGTAGGTGGCCTCCTCGGGGGTGATGCGATGAATAGTGAAACGGCCCTTAACATCGTACAGTAAACGGAAATGTTCGCCAGATTTTTCGATAGAGACAGTATCTGGCCTAATATGAATGCACTGCCTAAGCAAAGGATTGAAGTCGCTCACCCATGAAGCCAGTGGGATAGGTAGGGTCGGTGCGCACTTTTCCATCGACTTTAATGAGACGTTGGTTGACGATTGTAATGACCTCGCGTCCGGTCAGAGCATACTTGAGCCTGTTTCGGAGGAAGATCGTAAGGGGAAGGGATTCGCGGAGCTTGTGAGGACCAGGGGATGGGCGGGGAGCCTTCAACCTGTATTTGAGCTTCAAGGGAGCATGAAACGGTTGAGGTTCCTCACGTAGGTGCCACTCAATTTGTCGAGCATCCATGAGGATGGAGCCGCGAGGCGTTTCAAGTGCTTTTTTGGTCCACGGGCCTACGAAACGGAGAATGGGTCAGATGGCGTGAGGGAGTCGAGAGTATGGCAAGAGCGTATATCGGGTCCATCCCAACGAGGCGATCAACATCCACCCCATTCCAGTGACAGAATGCGTTGAATAATGGTTCTCTGCGTGTTCCAAAGCATATCAGAGGACATAAGACTAACCATGATGGATTTCTTGAGGAAACGGCAACGACAGCAACGACCTTGATTTCGACAACGAGGGGGTAGATATTCGGGCGCCACTGAACTGATGCACTTTAGGGTAGGCCCTTTGATAGCACGTGATTCTGACCAATGCTAAGTTACTGTGGCTGTGCCACATATTCGACGTGGTGGTCAGCGTTGACAAGCCGTCTCACTGAGCGCACGGGAGTCGTAGATATTCCTCTTCCCCAACCTTTTGCGAAATCTCCAGCTTTCCTTTGTGGAATGCAGAAAAATCACCTCGCTACCGCTCCCGTCAGATATCCCCCATATAATGAATACCAGCATGATAATCTCACCAACCCCGGGCATGCTTGGCCGGCCAGCAATCCCTCGGAAGGACCACTGTCTATGTCACAAGGCACTTTGAGCATCCAATTAGACCACCCCTCGTTCTCTTTTTCCTTGGTCTCGGAAAACCTCAAGAGGTTCTTTTACCGCAGGCCATTCGCATCAGAAGCACGTCACTTTCTTCCGTCTTTCGTCCGTCGCACGCGGGGTCCTTTAACATCCGCAGGAGGACCCTCCATCACTTCCACGGCTCGCTTTCTTATCCTCTGCATATTTTGGTACACAACATCCGCCCTATCTTCAAACACCGGGAAAGCGATCCTAGAACAGTTTCGCTACCCAGTCACTCTCACCATCATCCAATTTGGTTTTGTCTCCGCCTGCTGTCTCCTTATCATGACTCCTGCAATCAATTTCAGCAAATTACGCTCACCGACTGTCGCTATATTGAGAGCGACCTTCCCTATGGGTGCTTTCCAAGTCGGCGGTCATATGTTCTCCAGCATGGCAATCTCCAGAATTCACGTTAGCACCGTGCACACCATCAAAGTGTGTCCCATCTCCATCTTCACCCATCTTCATTACTCAAATAAAACCAAAGGCGTTGTCACCGCTCTTCACCGTCGCCGCGTACGCGCTTCTTTTTGGAGTCAAATACTCTCCAAAGACCTATTTATCGCTCCTTCCCCTGACTATTGGAGTCATGCTTGCATCCACGTTTGATACCTCCACATCTAGTCCAGTCGGGGTGCTGTGTGCCTTTGGTTCCGCCCTTATCTTCGTAAGCTCGAACATATTTTTCAAGAAGGTTATCCCGTCTGGTTCGCAAGCATCCTCGCACCGACTTGACAAAGTGAACTTGCTGTTCTACTCATCAAGCGCGGCATTCGTTCTCATGGTACCCCTTTGGAGTTTCACGGACCTCCCTCGTCTCCTGGCTGCCCTTGATAACCCGACACATATTGTCCATCCTACTCAGGGTCACTCCTCTATACACTCCCTCACGTACCATTTTACCGCCAATGGCCTTGTACACTTTGCCCAGAACATCATTGCATTCGTGATTCTGTCATCCACCTCTCCAGTCACGTATTCCATTGCCTCTTTGGTCAAACGGATATGGGTCATTTGCATGGCAATTTTGTGGTTCAACCAGAGGGTCCATCCAATCCAAGGCCTTGGGATTGGGTTGACGTTTCTTGGCCTATATATGTACAACGCGGCCAAGAGCGATGTAGAAAAGGGAGAGACCAAGGTGAAGAGAGTAGAGGCCACACGGGACTTGGTGCTTCCGTCTAATCGCGCGGAGGAGCAACTGTTGAGCGGTAGTGCCCCGTCATCACCTAATTCGTGGGTGAAATCCGTGATGTCGTCCACAACTGGGATGAAATCACGACCTCAGTGCCCTCCCACGCCGCCTGGCAATATACAACTACAATCGCCCGATATACACAGGAGCTCTCTAGAGAGGAAACTCTCCACCCGTATCCCTCCGCTGAGTTTGCCTTCGGTATTCACCAAACGCGCCGGAATCAAATCCCCTGCGGATTCTTACCCGTCCCCTCCTCCTTCGGTTGATTCCCCCCCAACCGAGATGGTCTCCCTTGCATATCCAGACTCTCATCTTCCTGGGGTCGCGTTGATACATGAAACACAGGTGTCTGCCTAGAAGAGGACCATATTTATGACAGTCATTAGAAGCTCCATGATCCTGTTTCATAATAATCTCTCGCTGATAGCTATTGTGCAATGGACTTGGAGCCCAGGACAACTTCGCCACATTCAAGTACAAGCTTAGTGGTGTTTTTTTTCATCAGTCAGGGATAAATCGTGTTACGAACAAGGGGCAGAATCTACTAGATTTGGCAGTCTTTGATGTTGTCTGACCGTTGATTCGATGTGCGATCGAAAAGACAATGTAAAAGCTAACAATATCAGTCAACTTTCAAGGGATCGTAAGGCATCTGCCGGATATCTCTAGGGAAGAGATATAGCGGCTTTCTTGAATCGGGCTATGAGGGAGCCATTACATGGGATGCAATAAGGGTCATAAAGCGTAAAGAAAAAAACAATGAGTAGCCATATACAGCGAGTGACCTCTACCATCCCAGGTGTCATCTGCAGAGGATCACTTCCTAGCAGTGGTCTTCTGGCTTTTGATAACCTTCTTTACGATTTTTGCCTCCTCGACCAGAAATGCCCGGAGGATACTGTGCAGAAAAATCATGAAACATGGAACGAAAAGGGAGATGAAAAGGCATATACCGCGACTTTACACAGTCACCGCACCGTGACCCTCCATACGCCCGACGAACGGTCTTTATGCGTTTCGAAACAGTGGCGTACTGGCGAGGCCGAAGTGCAGGAACCTACAGGCCTCATATGAGTGCGTCGAACATGGCCCAGCAAAGCTTTTAGCATACACCCGGCAGACCGATCCCGCAGTCACCACATTTAGGTTGAGTAGGGGGTTTTTTGAGATGGTGATAGACAAGCTTTCCGCCTGGTGTCTTTACGATGCGGCGGCGGTTGGATGTGGTGTTGTAAGGCGTGCGCTTGCGGAGCGTAACACGTTGGGCCATTATCGACGTATGGTGGGCTGATCTACTGTGTTCATACCAGGTGTGGCTGAAAGTGCTACTATACAGCGCCGCGGCATCTGCCGAACTAAACTTGTGACTCCGTGACGCGGTTTGTCACACAGCCGAATTGGGAAGTTACCCAGAATGGCGACGAGCGAAATCGATCAGCACGAATATATTGTCTACGTTGACGATGTCGCACAACCCGTCGAGGCGGCTCTCAGTGAGACGTGGATCTGTGAGCGCACCGGACCCGCTCGGAAAGAACGCACCGCTTAATCATGATCCCAATCGATCCTCATCTTCCACGTTGACAATCGTTCGCGTCGTCGACCCCGCGTCCTCCTCGACGGCCCCGCTCAACTCGTCCGACTCATCTTCCTCTCCCATCCACAATCGCAGATCCCTCCGTCGTAACGGCAGCACTTCTGGTTCTTCCCCTGCAGATAACAGACTCAGCTTCGCTTTCTCGTCCTTTTCCCCTGTCTCTCCCCAACCCTCCAGTCCGCAGCCTCATTCCTCTAGAGCTGGTTCCAGCCCATCATCCTCCCCTCGCCTCAGGCCGAGTTCTCCTCAGTTTTCTCGTCGGCATTCTACGTCCGGTGGATCTGCCTTCTCAAAGCCCAATCTTACACCAGAGCAGATCGTCGACCTCGCCCGTCAATCATCCGTCCCTCGTTACGTCCCTGGTCAAACTGCAGCTCCAAATCTGTCCAATGGGAGCAAATCAGATACTACAACAACATTTATTTCCTCACCAGCAACATTTATCCTTCTCCCGGTCGATGTTTATCTCCCTTTTATCGACAGAGTTGCGGAAACTGCTCATTTGCTCTCAGTACCACCAACAAAGAAGCTTTTTTCCCTTTTGGCCCAGACTTTTCCAACGCAGACACCTCGTGAGGAGATGCAGGATCCGTTCACCGTCGACCCAACCCAGTGGACCTTCAACACGTTGCGTCAATGGCTGACCGAAGTTGATCGCTCCGCTGCTAACGACGCTGTGTGGGTTGGACGGACCCGCAAATGCGTCCTTGCTCATTCGGAGCTCATCTGGGAACGTTTGAAAGGCGCCCTAGGCGTCCCACCTGAGTTGGAACTAGAGGTCTTGGGCACTCATCATTTCATCGACAATGCAGATAGCGCGTCTATTCTTTCTCTCCCGCAAGATGAACATATTACAGACGTCGCTGATCATTCCCACCAGGCCCTGGATTCGGTTGCCTTGACATCGTCCCCAGACCAGTCACTGGTAATTGAAGCTATCTTAGCCACCTCGTCTTCCAATCCTCCCCCTTCCACTCCTGGAATAAGTAACCCGCCGCCATCAAGTCTTCCGGCTGGTCTCTCTCAATCTGCCTCCAAGTCCCCAGTTGATCAGGTATTACAAGACATCGTTGAGGATGGGGAAGAGGAAGAAGAAGAAGCCTGTATCGATACCGCCGACAAAGATCGCGTCCAGTCTGAAGATGATGTCAAAGCGCAGATTCATGGACTTCGTGTTTGCACATCCCCAGTTCCTTCCTCTTCTGCAGTCACACCGCATGTACTTTCGTATCCGCCCAGCCCAGCCATGAGCATGAACGCATCAGGGAGAAACAGTGTTGAACCCCGTAGTCCAGATTTTACTCACCTTCCGCTCGCACGTTACCTCTCTCGGACGAGCTCCCATGGGTCTATCGCCAGCCTTGGCAGGCGCATGTCTGGGTGGGGCAATCGTCAAGCCACATCTCCTTTCCTTCTCATTCTTTCTTCACAGGTCATCATATCGTGACTTTGGCTACAGTGCTGCGTCTTCCGAAATCGGGGACAACGAGAGCGAGCGTGCATATAATCCTATTGGTGACCGCGTGCCGGGGAATCCACTATTCCCGAGCAATTTTGCTCGCCTTACGTCAGGGCCAACTTTACGCGCCAAGTATGTCACTCCAATGAACCCACTTTACTCGCTCATATCTGATCATTAGCAACCCTTCTCTACGGTCGTCACATACCACCACTCCACGTTGGACACGTTGGGCACCTGGTAGCCGACCCCCTTCTTGGTTTGAAAGCTGGGATGGAGTGAAACATGAATATGCGGCTACAGTTGGTAGTGGCAGTAGTATCGGTGCCGAAGAGTAAGTTTACGTCCTCTCCATCACTACTACAGGTCCTTCAGCAACACATACCCGCATGTTGAAAACAGCACTATTCTTTACTTTCAAATCCTCACCTTGTGCATTGATTTCCCCTCATTTTGGTCTTGTCGTACAAGTACTGTATTCTTCATTGGAATGATCCCAAAGGCGCTCAAGAAAAGCTTGTATTCATTTGAAGTTACTCTATATTTCTACTCCTTGGCATAGAATGGGTAGCAGTCATTCATACTGCGACACAACAGCAACATTGGTATACGATCAGAAGTTGTCGCCAGTCCCACCATATTGCTGAGGGAGGTTGTCTTTATCAATGACGAGCGAGAGGGCGGCGCCGAGTGTATCAGGGCCGGAGCCCACAACTGTCATCTTAGCGAGAGTGGCCGGGGAGAGAAATGGTTTGAACAGCCAGAAGATCCAAGTGAGGAAGGAGGGTACATTGACAAAAAATTTGCGGGACTGAAGATATCAACCAAGTCAGAGAGGGCAAGGAGTTTAGGGAGAAAGGCAAGACACACTAGGAACTCGGGGTAGTAATCCTGGAAAATCTTTGACGCCTCCGACGCAGCCTTCTTCGAGCTTTCCGTGCGACTGGACAGACCAACGCCTTGGTAATCTCAACGAACAAGACGTATCATTGCTGGAACGGAGTTATCAGATTACATGACATACCATGAATCTGAACCATTTGATCAATAGTTTCAAAGTCGAGGAGTGCGATGCTCTTCTCCATGAAGGCGACACGCCATCTGATTCGTATGAGCTGGGGTTCTGAACCGGGAGTGGGAACATTACCGCAAGAAACGTTGAACATCACCAAAAACCGCGTCGAGATCCTTGTTTGCCCCATAGAGGTTATACCTGGAGGAACATACATATGAGCCTGCTTGACCGCCGATTTTCTATTAGAAAACGTACGTGACCGGACGTCCCTCCTTATCACTCCCGTGGACCTTTCCAAGATTTCCAAATACTTCGTCTGGAAAATCCTCCTTCATCGCTGCAGCAATGTTAAAAGAATCCCTCCAGCGGAGTGTAGCTATGAACATGTCTTCTGCTTCCGTCAGGTTGAGGTTCCTTTGACACACAGGCTATAGCCCAAACCCTATGTCTTCCTACAAAAACGTACTTACCTAGCTCTCAAGAACTTCATCAGCAGAACACTAGCGCGCGCATTTCTTGGATTGACAGGGTCGATCGTGACACCCCACATTGTGTATGGTTTTGACTCAGCATCCGGATCATCAGGAAAGGCAGCAGCAAATGACTGAGGAAGTGACAACTACGCACGTTCGTCGTTATAGAGTAATATAAGAATCGTGGCTAGTGATAGCTAATTACTCACTCGAAACTTGTGCAGAGCGGTCCACTCGGCAGGTGTGAACATGGATGTCAAAGCATTCTGGGGTTCGCTGTTTTCTGCATCACTTATCATTGGTATGGTAGGGTCTGCAAACACTGTCAGCCATCTGGAAAAAAAGATGCGACGGAGCCGTACTGGTGTAGCTCTAGCGATTGGAGAGCGGCAACTGTGTGTAGCGACACAGCCATCATGTGGACGACCGCAGTTCGGAAATTTGGACTACTATCGCACATCGGGATTTTCAACATTTAATTATTTAATCGTAGCGGCGCTAAGCGCGCCAATCCCCAACTCCATGTAATGGCAACATGTAAATTTATTGATGCATGATCATAGCATGAAAGATTTATAACGAAAGAAATTTTTTGAAGGGACACTAAGACAATTCACAACTCTACTCCTTCCATCTCATCGCTCGGACCAGCAATCGCTATCCTTTTTGCAGTGCCCAGTCTATGAGGTTCGGATTCATTATCATCATCAGAGCTTGCCTTCCTCTTTTGTGCAGGCTCTGCCCCCACTGCACGCACCACAGCATCCTTCGTGTACGTATGATAGGGCAGGAGTTTCATGTTCTTCAAAATAAGCTGGTAGACACGACTCGGAGAATTGTTATTATCACTGTTGGACCAGCCTCCCGAAATATTCCAGCTGTTTGAATCACAGATTTTAGCTACAAAACCCCAGAGAAAAAAAGGTAATCCTGTGAGCTAATCTACAAATTTAGAAATAAATTTCCGCGGGTCCGTTTGCAGAGAGTCTGGACGAATTGACGCGATAAAACCCTCCCACCCACTCCGTGGGAGTCGGGGATAGTGGTGCTCAACTAGGCTATTACCAGGCTGTGCTGGTGCAATTATCTAAATCTGAAAGACATGTTTTTCTAGTTGTGTGCCACTGGTATCCTACTACT
>JBBPLO010000035.1:32076-47533 GCA_038089835.1 Retiboletus flavoniger
TCAGCGAAAAAACGTTCAAAGAAATAGAAAAGGTTGTTAATCCGATTCGTTCTGCTATTTACTGACGATTTTTCCGCAGCAAGAGGCTGAAGAAATTCTTCGACAACGTAGACTCGGGTTCTCCTTCGTCCGCCTCCTCCCCAAGGAGACAGGAGTTCGCCCAATCGTCAACTTGAGACGTAGGATGGCTAAACACAAAGTAAGACGTGAAAAGAACCTGATTACACAAGGTTGATGATGGTGTTCTGCAGTCCCTGAATTTCGGCCGCGTACAGTCCATCAACCAGATTCTCCAGACAACGTTTCAGATACTGACTTATGAGAAAGTAAGCGTTACAACAAAGTAGTAACAAAATCAGCCATTCTGGTTTCGTCCACAGCAACGTCAGCCAGACCTAATCGGGGCCTCCGTATTCGGACCGAACGAGATATATGCGCGACTGAAGGCGTACAAGATGAAATTGCTGAAAGATTGTCCTTCAGGAATATTGTGAGTATTCTAACTACTGGAGCACGAAGCTTGAGTTGAAAGAAGAAGCCCCAAGTTATACTTTGTGAAGGTTGATGTTCAGGCATGTTTCGACACCATTGAACAATCCACGCTCTTGAAGATTCTAAAAGAGCTTATATCCGAGGTGGCTCATCGAATTGCTCGATCATACACAGAACTCATGATGCCCTAAGGATACCTACCTTATTCAAAGGTATGGACAGATAACTCCGGTCGCTGGCAGGATCAGACGGGCATACATTAAGAAGGCGTACCCAGAAGGTTCTTCGAGCTATGCATGGCCGACTGCTCCAACTTAACCCTAACCTTTACGCAGATGAGCACCCCGATTTCATAGCTTATGCTCGTAACCTGGCGAATGCGTTGCGGGACACAGTTTTCGTTGATCAGGTATCCACTATCACGACTGATCTCATCTGGGCTCAATCTCACACATAGTTCCGATAGGTGAATTACAACTTCGAGAGCCGGAAGGCTGCGATGCAACTTCTCGAAGAGCACATCAACGAAAATATCGTCAAGGTAGACCAAATAAAAACTGGTAGCCAATTCATTTCTAAGTAAGCGACTTTATAGATCGGCCAAAAGTACTATCGCCAGGTCGTGGGCATCCCTCAGGGGTCCGTGCTCTCTGCGCTGTTGTGTTCTTACTGCTACGGTGATCTGGAGAATAGAAAGTTGGGCGAATTTTTTTCCTCGAAGGATCCACAAAATGTAAGTCATGGTAGCATCGCGTTCTTTTGATTATTTGACCCGTCATTCAGCTACTCCTCAGATTGATCGACGATTATCTCTTCGTGACTACCTGCCCGCGAAAGGCAAGGTCTTTCCTGGAGACGATGATCGCAGGTTTCCCCGAGTATGGTTGTATGATTTCGCAAGAGAAGACGTTGACCAACTTCGATTATGGCGTACAAATCATGAATGTCATCCCCCCTGGACAGAAACGTACCTCATTCAGTGTTCTGTCAGAAATGGCACTAACTGGAGTTACTCTTAGTTTTCCCTTGGTGCGGGCTACTGATTGACATGACGGACCTTTCAATTCTGGCAGACTACACACGATATAGTGGCACACGTAGGTGTCCTCCACTGCGTAAAATCGGCCTAACGAGAACATCTCTGTAGACCTCAGAGATTCATTGACGGTGGATAAAGGTCGCAATCCCGGTGTTAATTTTGTCCATAAAATGTTGCGGTTAGTCCCCATCCACCCTTTGCGCCATCTGTCGCCAATGAGCTCCCAAGATTGGCCAAGTCGAGAGGCCACATCATCTACAATGACACTAGTTTGAATAGTACACATACCGTGTATCTGAACATCTATAGGAACTTCCTCGTCACTGCTGCAAAGATGCACTATTACCTTGACAGTTGGGGTGTCGATCTTTCGAAGAACGTCAAGTTCCTGCATAGTATGTCTGAATGGGGCTCTCCTGGGAACTACTTGAGTTTCTAATTAAATTTTGATAAGATACCGTCCGCCAAATGATTCGGTACACAAACGCAGTAATCATGCAGAGCTCGCGGAATAATGTTTCTCGAGCAAACGGAGGAAAATGTGACGTCCACAAGGCAGACGTCCTTTGGTCAGTCCCATCCGCAACGTATGCCCGATCGTGCGCTCAAGTGATGCTATGGCTAGGCTGGGTACGCACGCGTTTCATGCTGTGCTGAGCAGGAGCTTCGAGCTTTACGGTTCTTCGATACTGAAGCCACTGGCATTTGAACTCGCTCTTCCAAAGAATCAGCGAATCAGGCGTCGATTCAGGAAACTTGTCAAGGAAGGCTCCCCTCTCATGGTATCTATGGGACTTTAATTTGCTGCAGAATGTTCTTTTCCTCTGGATTCGACCTCACTTTGCCGAAACGTGCACAGCCGACCGTCGGCATTCCGATCTAGCCCCCTACTATTCGTACAGTCATAGTAATATCACTTCATATGATACTGTGGATGTGCCGTACAAAAAAGATCAGGGGTCCGTTGTGCGCGTGTTCTGTTTAACCAATAGATATCATCGGTGATGATTCGCTGGTCAATGATACCAGAATGTGATGTGTGCGGACGCAATGCAGCATCAAGACATTGCGAATTTTTCCTAGATAGGCCAGCCCAATCATTTTGCCAGAGCCGCTGAGGCGTTGGACACAGACACACAGATCCCCGTTTCAAATTTCAGGCTTGTAGCACCGCCTGACGCATTCCCGGTGGCTGCACTGTGCACACGCGAAAAGGCCTCGAGGTGCAGGGCGTTGCGGAATACGCATATAGCCGGCTCCTACTTGGTCCGATCATTACAACAACCACTGTTCTCTCCCTTTCGCTTTCGAGACGGTGGGTTGTTGAGTGTTTTATACCAAACTATGGCTCGTCCATCGACTGTAGCCTTCTTTGCCCTTTCGTTTCTACTTCTCTCGCTCGCCTATTTTGCTCAGTCCTACGTCTCACCCCTTGGGCCAGCACCACATCTTGGCACTGGCCTCCGACTCTCAGCTACTCTTTCGACCCTCGTAAATTATGTACAAGCCGCCGTCTATGCACCCTTTGCAACTCAACAAATCCCTCTGTCGGCCCAACAGCCGAAGCAGAAAGTGGACGTCGAGGATTCAGAGGTTACCATCGACGAACCACGTCCCCGCTTTGCCAGGCGAATCGTCGCTGTCGGCGATATTCACGGCGACCTTTATAATGCAGGACGCGTGCTCCAAATGGCTGGTGTCGTCGACGAGGACGGGAATTGGAGTGGAAACGTCGACGTTTTCGTTCAGACGGGTGATATTATAGACAGGTCTATGCTTTGGCTATCTGCTTCCGACCTAGCTGACTTGCTCTTTAGAGGCGACGATACAATCGAACTCTTTCAATGGATGGAAGATCTCAGAGAACAAGCACACGGCGTGGGAGGTGAGGTGATCAGCATTCTAGGAAATCATGAATGGATGAACGCCATTGGTGAGTGGTCGACTGTGTACAGCTGGCAGGCGCTGATGAGTGCCTTCCAGGTGACTGGAGGTAATTATACAGAGTCTTGCACTGCACAGATCGCGTGACGAACTCGTTCACAGATATGTTTACCCCACCGAGATTGAGACGTTCGGCTCCATCAGCATGCGCCAAAAGGCCGTCACGACTGGATGGCTTGCTAACGTCTGGGCATCTAATTACACGTCGGCCGCACGCCTTCCTCTTCACACACTTCTCGGACCTCCCAACACTGACTATCCGCCTGAGAAGGGCAGCATGTATGCGAGCGCAAATGCCGGGCCTCTCTCCCACGCAGCATTCTCTTTTGTACACGGAGGGCTAGCGCCAACATACCCGAACCTCCAACCATTTCCGAGCGCAATTAATAATCTCTCTGCATCGCTTTTTCGCAGGCTGAGATCTCGTTCGCCACAGCCTCCCCCTCATCCACCTCATGCATACCCCGGGTTGCCCGCAGGGACCACGCGCGAGGAGGTACGTCTCTACAGTGGTGACGGCCCTCTGTGGTACCGTGGGTGGGCAGAGGAAGAAGAATCCAAGATATGCGCGCAAGTGGACCAAGTTTTAGAGAAGACTGGTACGCGTCGGATGGTGATGGGACACACGCCCCACCTGCAAAACATCGTGGCACGCTGCGGGGGCAAGGTGCTTGTTATCGACACTGGTTCGTTCCGATATTGTCGTGCGATGGGCTGTTCCTGATCGTTATACAGGCATCTCACATGCTTACGGAGGGGCACTTTCTGCTTTGTCCATAGAATATACTCTAGAGCCCGTCAAGGGAGGGGGTTGGAAGGAGCAGGAGGTAGTCAAGGCGTTGTACGCTGAACAGGAGGACGAGCTGCTGGTGACGTCTGTTCGTGAGTTTGACGGGGACTTGTGGTAGCTACAATAACGACTAGGGGTTGGACAATGACGTCGTTTGATCAGCCGGTCGAGATTGTTATTTAATATTGTCTCAATTTCATTGCAGGGATTATGTTTTGTTTTTACGCTCGTCCCCTCTCAGATATATGTCTACTACCCCAACGCCTTCGGTATCTAGTGGTCAAACTCGCTATTACGACGCACTTGAAATGGAATTTTCTCGTCATATGGACGGCTCGGCTGGGGAGGGAAGCAGTTCCGCTGCACGTTCTGAGGGTGAGGATCACGGTTCCTCCATTTGTTCCTTGGATCCACCTGATTCTGCAGCTCCTGGAAACCCGAGTGGTGCCGGGCAACCTTCCCATACGGAAGAGATGGGCTCCCCTTCGAGGCACGCAGACGACGAGGCTGGACAAAAGACGCCTTCCCTCCGTTCTCTCCCAATTGAACCCGAGGATCAAGAAGAAGAAAAATACATATCCGGATTGAAGGCGACCCTCGGCGTAACTGGCAGCACTCTGGAAAGAAAAGACTCGGTTCGGACAACGAGAAGTACATACACCACTGGGGCGGCCTCTGCGTTTGCGAATGGCGGACCACTCACAGGACCAAACGCCCAGGCCGACATCGACGAAAGTCTCTTCGTCAGGGGTGCCAAAGCTGAGCGGTCGTTGAGCCAGAAACAAAAGGATCGCATCGCGAAAGTAGAGAGTGGGTTTCCCAACTGACATCTACACATGGCGCTGAGGCAAAAATGGCAGGAAAGGAGTCCAAGAAGTTTTCAAAACTTCTCAAGACGGAATCAACCACCGAAAAGGTGGCTCTAGACTCGGCTCTGAAGACCCTCTCCGCCCTTCAGGGCCATCATAAGGCAGCGATCAAACGAGAAGCAAAAGCCGAAGCTTCGCACGCCAGGGCACTCTCCGCTGCACAGAAAGCCGAAAGCAGATTTCAGGAAGAAAAAGCCAGAACTGCTGAGTTGCGTGCTCGCGCAGAAGCACGTTGCATGGAGGAGCGCGCACGATGGGAAGGAAAACAAGGAGAAGTTCAGGCTCAAGAAGAACGATTGGACTCGGCAAGACAAACCGTGAAAGAAACGGAGACGCGCATTGCTGACTGCGCGCGTGAGGTAGAAAGACTTCGTATTGTAAAGGCAACAGATGAGGTCTGTCAATCATGCTACCTACACGAATAGGGCTGACCTTTCCCATAGCGCGAAAGAGAGGCGAAATTGGCTGAAATGGCCACACAGAAGTAGAAATATGCAGTTGTGTCTAAGGACTCCATGTCATTTAGTGTCAGCACACTTGTTGTTATCTGTATATATCGTCGACTTGTAGCATACCGATGTTCAACAACTTAATCCCATAATGCGTTGTGAACTATCTGAGATGGAAAGAGTCAGAGAACGAACATTAGAATCATGAAGACGGAAGAGTCAGATGGCTGTTCTTAGTATTTAGAATGATTTTCACCAGTGCCAATAGAGGCTCAGGCTTGGGTGATATATAATATCATCGTGATGTAATCTAGAGAATCAAAAGGGTTTGACAACTCACCGTAGAGTGAAGGATTGACATGTCATGATGGATAGCGGTGGGTGGTGTGAAGGAAAATGAGAACACGGTTGGAGCGGAGTTTCTGGAGTTGCCTCGCGGAAGCAAAATACTTTTGTGGAAACTCCCGGCAGTCGACTCAAGTGAGTCTGAACGCGCGTCTACGCATGGAGGACAAGGTCCCGAAATGTTTCGAGAGGGCCATCCGATCAACCAAGAGGACCACGCTTGTCTACACAATTCTGGGTGTGCGTGTACTGGTGCCTCGTGAAGCAGAGAATCCGACAAGCGGGACGGACTTACCTTCAGCACAAGAGGGATTCGAAAGGATCTGAATCGCACAGGGAAGTGTCAAGGGCAATATTCTGAAAAGCGAACATCCTGAGGAAAATGTTTCACTCTGGCAGCTAAGGTATAAAGCATGTACGCTACCGCTAAAATTCCGGGGTCAGCTTCCTCGCAACTCCCCATTGCTATGGCAAATCTGTCGACCTTTGGCGACATGCCAGGTAACATATGATCTGAGCGGGAAGCTCATGCACGCTTAACGCATATTTGAAGGGAGATTATCTCCATGGATGATGAGGATATGCACCCGGAACTCCACAGCAGCCACAGTATGCGTTGCTTCGTGATTCCCTTCGTTGCCCTCGGGTTTGGTCTCGTTTCTGCCCTTCTATACCGTGGTGCTGACTTTTCATCCTTGCTTCTAATGGAGTCGTCCAACATCCAATATTTTTCATCACATTCCGCTCCACCTCAGCCTTTTGAGCTGATACTTCATCACTATGGGGCCAATCTTGCCCGTATCCGTATTTGGACCACCGGAACATACAACATAACTTATGGTCTTGAGCTTGCTCGACGGGCCAAGGCGGTTGGCATGGACCTTCTAATCAACCTTCACTATAGCGATACATGTAACATCCCTGAGATGGACGGCCGCCGTGCGATGAACTAATTGCTATTGAACACAGGGACCGACCCTGGAGAACAGGCTATCCCTTCTGGTTGGCCTACCGATCTTGAGGGACTCGTGTCTTGCGTTTACAAGTTTGTAATCTCACCCTTGGTACAGTCTATTGCGATCATAGCTGACGCGTAATTTTCCTAGTTACACTTACGAACTTGTGCATGCATTCAATGCCCAGGGAACTCCCATTCATTTTATCGAGGTTTGATTGTTTCCTTTGTTTAGATACAATAACTATGGCCGAGCTAGCGGTATTATTAACAATCTGGATGTTCAAACGCAGATCGGGAATGAAATAAATGACGGCATCTTGTGGCCCATTGGACGGATTTCTGTCAACGGTTTCACCGGGGCATCCCAACTTCTGCATGCGGGTGCGCTTGCGGTCCGCACAGCTTCTCCATCTACGAAAAACGTCATCCACTTGGCTAGTGGATGGGATCAAGATGATGTTTCCTACTTCTACAACGGAATTTTTACGGGCAGCAAGACAGAAAAGGGCTTGGATGGTGGCCTGACAAAATCTGACGTCGATGTGATGGGTTTCTCTTTCTATCCATTTTATGGAGCAGGAGCCACTTTCTCGAGCTTGGCTTCCTCGATGGATTATGTCGTGTCTACGTACAACAAGGTCGGTCGCACAACATTTCTGGGTAGATGACTTGTTCTCATAAAAGTTTGAAGTCCATCATGATTGTTGAAACCGATTGGCCTGCAGCGTGTGGCACGGCAGCATTACGACTCAGTGAACCAACTATTCCTGACAATTCTAAGGGGCAGATCTTGTGGTATAGGGGCATTCTCTCCGTCCTCGACAAAGTGAACCAAAAATACAACGACAAGGCATTAGGAATCGTATATTGGGAACCCGGTTGGATTTGGAATGCAGCCCTGAATTCTGGTTGTGCCGTCCGTCCTTTTCTATCTCTTGGACCTGCCGGCTTTCTGACTACCTTCTTATGTCGGGGCTCTAGGATAACCTGTTGGTGACTAGCAATGGAGTGGTCAGGTCGTCAATGACTCTGTTTTCGATCGTGTAACGAGGATCTCAGGGTTGTTGATCAGTTGTCATCGAGCAACGTCGTAGAAATTAGCGTTGTTGATATTTTCTGTGAAACAACGTGAACTGCGGTGTTCCCGTAGAGTACCGGAATTGAATATTTGAATATTGACGCAGTAACCGGTAACCGCCGGCTTCGATCATCGAGTGATGCAGCGTTTCACGACCGTCTCCAAATCAACTGCGACCTCCCACTCACGACGGTTTATTAGTTTAGTTCCGCTCTGCTATCGATTTCGATATAGTTTTGCATCTTGTCAGCATTCACAAGCCTCGGTTTCATTAACAATACGTCAACGCTTGCAACTGTTCCACACAACTTCGTCAAGGATGTCACCAACCACCACCACCTTCCACGACCTCAAAGCAGATCTTCCGGATGGGAAGAGCTACGAATTCACACAACTAAAGGGGAAGGTCGTCCTCATCGTCAACGTCGCATCGCAGTGGTATGTGCACCCCTTTTTCTCGGAAATTATAGTGAGGAAGACTATGCACTGACGACGGCATTACAGCGGGTTTACGCCACAGTACAAAGGTAAGCTGTCTCGGCCCTCTACTGAAGCGGATTAGGACAGACGATCCCTTACTCGTAGGTCTCCAAGCCCTGTATGCGAAATACAAAGACCGCGACTTCGTGATTCTCGGTTTCCCTTGCAACCAAGTAAGTGGATCGGATGCGACTCGTCGGCATGCCTTTGGCCAAACATGTCTCGTCCAGTTTGGTGGCCAGGAACCTGGCGACGACGCAACTATCGCGTCGTTCTGTCAGCTCAACCACGGCGTTTCCTTTCCGCTCATGAAGAAATCCGACGTCAACGGTGACAACACCAACCCTGTTTACAAGTGGCTCAAGAACGAAAAAGCTGGCGTCTTGGGTTTGACTCGGATCAAGGTCCGTCGCTTGGTGCTCTCGGGTTCTTGTCGATCTAACGTGCGGGGTGCAGTGGAACTTTGAAAAATTCTTGATCGATAAGAATGGCAATGTCGTGAATCGCTGGGCGTCCACGACGACTCCTCAGGCAATCGACGCTGCCGTAGAGAAGCTTCTTGGAACCAATACTGAATGACTCACGGTGGGAGATGACGTGTCCAAAAACCAGTCCAAGTTCTAGACGCGTCGTTATGAAATACTTCATTGTTGGTATTCATTATGGTTATTTGCACAGTGTGATTCGAGGGGGCCAAGTTGAACCGTGAGGATGAGGCGATCAGTACAGGCTGCTGCAGAACGAAAGTGTGGTGATCCAAACCAATGCCTAGGGCCACCGGTGGGCACACGGCAATAGGTACGAAGTGTAATAGATATCAAGTTGCCCGTACATGATACAAATAGGAGAACAAATCATATCTGTTTGTGAAACAACATGGAAAGCAAAGAAGCATCCAGCAACGTATTGTCATTGGCACGTACACCGTTCAGACCATCTCATTGTCGGCCTCAGACATTCTCACCCACAGCCCACCCTTGCGCCGATAGGTCAGACAACGACAGCTTCCAGCAAAATGATTGACCGAGGACTTACGTGTGCATACATTGTGATATGTGTCTTCGGAAAAATCTTTTCCGTCGCCTTTCGGCCTTCTGCTTCTGCCCAAGTAGGAGGAGGAAGTGTGTCGGGAGCTTGTGCGTCCAGGGCCAGACTCATCGAGTCAAACGATTGCAAGAGCCGAATCAGCACGAATGACATTTCATTATACGCAAACTAAGATCGATGGACAACTCTTTGTTAACAAGAGTAAGAAGAAAACAACGAGTGCTTACCTGTTGACCGAAACAAATACGAGGTCCGGCGTTGAATGGAAGGAAGATGAATGGTTGTGGTGTGAGATACTTGTGCAACCGATGGTCGAGGAACCGGTCGGGATCAAATTCTTCGGCTGTCCAGGATGAACGAGATCAACGGAAGCGGACAACAGCTAAGGACCTCTTACCGTCTGGACCCCAAAGATCCTTTCGGCGGTGCATGATTAAAACAGAATATGAGATCCTGTTGGGGATTGTTACCTTCCATAACTTGATATGGGGCGAGGCACATACTGCGTATTTGCTGGCACGTAATATGGTTTCTCGGATGGGTCGGAGGTGGGTAAAGTAGTAGCTTTGATGCTCTCGCTGCCTGCAGTGAGCACCTTGACGACGAAAAACATCACTTACTCACCGAATATTGAATGGTCTGCAGTAAAAATGAGTGAACTATAAGGCTGATTGGTAAACGTATGTACTTACACGGCCGGGAATAGTCTCAGCGTCTCTGGTACGATAATCTATGAGACTTCTCACTCGACTATAACAGCCTGGTGGAGCTCACCATTAATGACCGCGCGTAGGTACTTCATGTCGCGGATTGCCTCATATGTAGGGCGACCGCTGGGTCCAATCTTAGTCATGATCTCCTCCCTAAGACGAGCAAGCACTTTGGGATGCATCGACAAAAGATAGATAACGAAGGTCAACGTCCCTGCCGTCTTTTTACGAACAGTTAATCCATAGCCAGACAAAAACACAAGTTGCACGTACTGTATCGCGACCAGCGATCATGATGTTCAGGATCTCATCCTTGAGAACTACGGGATCTACAGAGAATGTTGAGAATGAACAGCATACCCAGTGACAGCTCCCACCGGTCGTAAGTCGAACGAGGTGACCAAGAAGTGTGTCCTCATCAGAAGGCTCGGCGATATGCTTCTCCCCGTCTGTTGTGGCCGTCTTCGCTTTCTTTATTGCATCCTGTAGAATGGGTTCAATGTAAGCGTTCACGATCTTCATCGGCGCTACAGTCTTGTCGCCAAAAAGTTCGAACAGAGGCCATAACCAACTTCTGCGAACTCGTTCAGAAGAGATGTGTTGAGCCTCTGCGAATGCACGAGCAAAAACGTCAGCAACATTGGAATCTCCAGCCGAGTTCCTGAGCGGTGTCACGTTGTGAGGATAAACAAGGCCGGTAGAAAGGCTGTTGACACATTTCCCGAAGAGAAATTCAGTTGCGGAATCAAGCGTGAAGCGTGAAATAGCATCCTGAGGGTTGAGTTGACCGCATGATAAGGGGATAGATGTATACGGACATACCTGGAAATCCACCGGATACCCAGCACGAAGACGAGACTTCATTTGGGCGATTACAGACTCGGCATGACGATCAAAGATATTAAAGTGACTAATCCGGTCGTGAGTAAAGAATGGACGGGTCATGGAACGATGAAATTTCCACATATCGGCTGAGAGATCGGGAGTAGATTCATGAACGAGGAATTATAGGTAGCCGCTTACCGTCAGAGTTAAAGACGCCTGTACCTAACACATTAAGCATCGTAGCTCTGAACCTGTCCCCTAAAATGACGGGTTATGCCATGATTCAATACGCCACTGTTGCTGATGTTTACCTTTGGCGAAGTTCTCGAAATTGGTTGCCAGAATGGCCTGTACAAGCATGAGCTACCCCAGGAGAGATAGTTATTGGCCACTGCACCTTTATATGGTGTGGCTCGCAAGTAAAGAGAACGTCGTGAAACATTACACGAAAATTATAGCAGTTGCCGACTGCTTCAACTGAATCTGTCATACCGTCCCCTGTCCACACCGGTCGGGACTTTGATTAGCAAAGGGAATCAATCAATAGTTCGTACCAGGATATCCAGTCCTCATGTATTCCACCAATTTCAGCATCAGATCAATATTTCCGAACATCTCTCCCTGAAGGATATGTATAGAACGAGCCCCCAAGGCAGCGGCCTCGTGGTTATGTGCAAGATTCTTGAATGTAATTCTCAGAGGCAAGCTTGCAATGAGCCCGGCCACGATCCACCAGGCTGATATCGATATTCCGCACAGTGACAAGAGGCGTGCGAGTGCAGCACAGATCAGGTAGTATGCGAGTGAGAGCCCTGCGATACGTGCTATGAAAGCGAGCCCTGGGGCCATTATAGTAGTTCCTGAAGTGTGTTCTGGTCTATTCTTCGAAGGAGGGGTTCGAACTCGAAGGCGTGAGTCAGCCAGGTGGTCAATGAAACGCAACCGATCCCTATCCGGCGATGCTGTTGATGTTTTACCTCGTGACTAATCGATTCTTGGTGGGACTGCGCCCAAAAACAAATATAGCAATCGACTTGCAAGACCCGGGCTGGTGCAAGGTTCCGCGACATTCTTGTCTGTCAAGTCGATGGGAGATATGGAAATATGCGACAACCTACTGGAAGAGAAAATGCATCCGTATATGTAAGTTCCCCACCCAAGCTGCGAGGAACGTTTGATGCGGTCGGTAATTATTCGAACGGCAGCTGTCGGTGTAGGCGAGGTGAAAAAGAGCCTCGTCACTGCGACGAAGAATGTCATTTATCTGGTTAGTTACGGTCGAAGACAAAGAGTATGGTCTCGCTCCATCCTGAGGCCTTCCGAGTGGCGGTCGCACTGCCACATTCTCAGAGGGTTACGTGAGCGGCCGGCACAGGAGAGTGTACAAACAAACACGAGGGGAACATTATAAATTTGCTTCCACCATTGCCCGCAACCTCTGCTAGAGTCACATCGTCTCCCAAACAGCCCGTTCAACGTTCGACACCCGCAACCCAGCATTTTTATTTGGAAATCTTCAGCTCCTCCATTTAGCCCACGATTTCTTTCTCAACTTGCTCATCCCCCATCTTCTGTCCCTGCAGAGACGAATACAGAAGAGCCAATTTCATGCTTCGTCCTCCTCTCAATAAATCGTCGCATCAGTGTCAGTCTTGGTCAGAATCCATAAGTACCGTGAGTACACGAACTTTCTCTCTCTGACCGCTTTCGCACTAATCATTCCCCATTCAAGCGCTAAACACCATCGCCCAGCATGGCTAACGCAGGAATCGTCAACATTCGCCGCGACGTTGATGACAAGTTCTATCGCTATCGCATGCCATTACTCCTCACAAAAATCGAGGGAAAAGGTAACGGCATAAAGACTGTCATCCCAAACATGTCCGATGTCGCTCGCGCTTTATCTCGCCCTCCCGCTTATATCACCAAATTCTTCGGTTGCGAGCTTGGTGCACAAACTCCGTTCGATGAGAAGAACGATCGATACATTGTTAACGGTGCTCACGATGCCGCCAGGCTTCGCGAACTCCTTGATGGTTTCATCGACAAGTTTGTCCTCTGCCGTTCGTGCAAAAACCCGGAGACCGACCTCGTCATCCTCAAGAATGGCCGTAATGAGGATATCATCCGTGATTGCAAGGCATGTGGGGAAAGGACAGGCATAGACATGAGGCACAAGCTCGTCACCTTCATCCTCAAAAACCCTCCCAAGAAGACCAAGAAGGGAAAGGGTGAAACCAATGGCGCCGCAACTGGAAACGGGAACGGAGTTCACGCTACTGCTCCCGCCGTTCCTGGCGAAGGCCAGGACAATGCGGCACCGAGCGCAGACAGCGACGACGAGTTGACCAAGAAAATTAAAGCTGAGGCTGCCAACTTGACTACGGATACTGCTCTTCCTGCAGATGACTGGTCTGCAGACACCTCCCCTGAAGCAGTCCAGGCTCGGGTGAAAGTACTGGGAGCCCAGATTGGTGGCATGTCTCTCGGTGGGGACGATGACGGAAGCGAGGAGGATCCTGACAGTCCATACTCTCAATTCGGGCACTGGGTCGAAGAGAACAGGGAAGATGAAGATGTTGGTTCAATACAGATATACAAGAAGGCCGAGGAGCTGGGTGTGGAAAAGAAGCACAAAACACTCCTCGTCCTTGTGCAGGCGCTGTTCACTAAGAATGTTGTACAGGAGATCACAATTTATAAATCTCTGCTGGCGAAAGTATGCAGCACATCCCGCTCTTTGACCTCCACTGACTTGGTTTTATACAGATGGTCACTTCGGAGAAGCATCAGAAATCTTTCCTCGGAGGCATCGAGCGGTTGGTCGGGTTGACGTATCCCGAGCTGATCTCTGCTGTTCCGAAAATCCTTATGGCGTTGTACCAGAACGATATCCTGGATGAGGATGTTGTCACCCAATGGGGTACCCACGTCAGTAAGAAGTATGTGGACAAGGAAACAAGTAAGAAGGTCAGGAAAGCCAGTGAACCATTCCTGAAGTGGCTTGAGGAAGCAGACGATGATTCAGAGGACGACGGATAAGTTGGTACGATACGTTCGGTCGGTGAAGTGGATACATACATCTATTGTCTATGATCTGTCGACTTTTTATATGAATTCTCCTTTCGGGTCCCGGATCGACGAGAGCTTGTTAAGCATGGTGTAGATACTCTCCAGAGCTCCTATCAAGCTCCTATTTCAACGTTTGTTCCCATCACCCATGGCCTCAGGTTACGACAAACCACCCTTCAAAGCCCCCCACATCGAAGACACGAAGAAGAGGGTGAGGGTTCTGTTTGGCGGCAAGATTGTCGTCGATACCTACAAACCCAAGCTAGTGTGAGCCACTAGCCCCTGATCATCATCTAGCAGAGTAGCTCAACTTCCTCCCCGTTTGCTAGCTGGGAGAACCCTTTCTATCCTGTTTACTTCTTTTCTCAGTCAGACCTGCCGTCTAGCTTGTTATGCAAGTCCGACCAAGCTCAGCCGGAGGAAGGTACAACAACCTACGATTTAGTGGTTGACGATCGGCTGGCCAAGGAAGCTGTGACAGAGTTTACCGGCGAGGGAAAGCACAAGGAACTCGCGGGCCTCATCAAACTCAAGTTTGCGTCTGCGGATGCATGGTTCGAAGAGGACGACAGGATCTACGGGCACCCAAAAGACCCGTACAAGGTGTGTCTGTCTTCCCTCGCACTTTCGGCGACTTGCAGCTCAGTTTTGATTCCGCGCCGCGACGCAAGCGACTCGACGTGCTTCAGACTTCTAGGCACGTCCGCGTCGAGGTCGACGGCGTCGAAGTGGCCAACACACGCAGGGCATACTTTTTGTTCGAGACCGGGTTGCGCAGGAGGACGTACATTCCCGTCATGGACGTCCGATTGGACCTATTGACGCCTTCGGACACGACTTCGCTTTGCCCGTACAAGGTTCGTATTCCTGTTTCAATCGACATGGCGCACTCGACTGATATATCGGGTCAGGGGTGGGCGAACTACTTTGACGTTCAGTTGCCCAATGGCGAGATCCACAAAGATATTGTATGGTACTATCGCGCTCCCAACGCCGAATGTGTCAAGATCGCGGGCCTCGTAGCCTTTTATGATGAGAAGGTAACCGTTTGGGTCGATGGGGAGAAGCAGGAATGAAGCGAATAACGATCGAATGCGTCTCACTGCATCGTGGCAGAGTAACATGTACAACAGATCATTAGGCTGGTGCGAGTTCTGAAGGAAAAATATATATATGTAGTTTATCACGCAGTATAGTTCATGAATCCCATGGCAATGCCGTCGTAAGCTGGCTTGCTGATCAAGTTCTATAAATGTTGTGCTCAAAAAATTGTATGGAAGTATTTGAATGGTGTAATATACCGCGTCCCACGGGCAAGCCTCGCCGTAGCCAGGGAAGGTAGACGGAATCCAAGAGTAC
>JBBPLO010000036.1:0-47366 GCA_038089835.1 Retiboletus flavoniger
CTCCTCAACCTAGCCCACCCCCTCGTCAACCTAGCCCACCCCCTCGTCAACCTAGCCCACCCCCTCGTCAGCCCAGCCCACCACCCCCTTGCCAACCTAGCCCACCCCCTCCTCATTCCCCCACCCCCATCAATCTATCTCGCTCACCATCACCCACCATGCCTTCTGAATTGAAAGCAGCCCTCCCCGCTGACTTCACTGGTCTCTCCTCTGATGCCTCTTGATGGATGAAGGCCATGAAAGCCTATTTCCAGATCAATGAAACCCTATACCCTGACGACCCAGAAAGAATCATGACCACCCTCAACAAGATGCCAACTGGATGAGGAGCTTCCTTCGTGGAAGCCTGGTATGATAAAATGGCTGACCTCACCATTACAACTGGGAAGTCTTTCAAGGACTTCATAAAAGATTTCAAAACCACCTTCTTCCCCTATGACATTCAAGCCTCCGCTCGTTTTGAGTTGACCAAACTCCATCAGAAAACCACTCGTTTGGGTGATGGGTTCCAACAATATATCACCAATTTCCAGAATCTCGCTGAAAAGTCTGGTGTTACGGTTTTTCCCTAGATAGGCTACTCCCCTGTCCTTTTTCCTAGTCCACACACCCCTCACACCATCCTTTAGCACCAGCCTTACCCAGTGCCACTCCTAGACCTCCAGCATGAGGTTAAACTGCAACCCCAGCCTATGGTCTTACCCATATGCCCTAGATCATTTATCTAAGACTTTTCCTCTATCTCCTCTGTCCTTGGTTTTCTATCTCTTGCCCTCAGTCTAGTTCACGGCCCGGTCTACCCCGCGCCCACTCAGTCTCTCCCTCATTGTCTCTAGTTCACAGCCTGGTCTACCCTGCGCCTGCTTACTCTTTTCTTTATTGTCTCTAGTTCTCAGCCTGGTTCACCCAGCCCCCGTTTCATCTCTTATCTCTAGATACCACATGACCCCTAGCTTATCCTCCAATCTCCCCTTAGCTTCTTCCTCGCTCTTTGACCTTCCATGGTCCATGCTCACTATACCCTTCGCATATATACCCTAGCCTAGTACCCATGTAGACTATTCTTGGTCTCACTCTTACCACCATGTAACTTACCACTACCTCTGGTGTATTTGTGCCAATACCATGCAATCCCCTCTGGTCTAGCGTCTACCATCCTGCCCTTGACCTAAGCGATTCTTAGATCAATCATGATATAGCCTAGAAAATCCCTTTTCATCCTAGTGCAGGTTAACGGCACAAGAACGTAACATCTGGTATCACAGATGAAACCACCCTCATCGACCACTTCGCCCTCGGCCTCAATCAACAGCTCACCACCATGGTACTGTCCATGGGGACCGTCCCCACCACCATCACCGAGTGGGTAACCAAAGCAAAAACCTTCCATGCTCAGAAAATGAGAATCCAAGCACTCCGAGCAGGAACCACTCCCTCCTCGCTCCCTTTCAATTGTTGCACCCCCAGAGACCCAAATGCCATGGATATTGATGCATCCACCACCCTAGCAAAACTCACCCCCACCGAAAGAGCCAAATGTATCAAGGAGGGACACTGTTTTCACTGTCGAACGATTGGGCACGATGCCCGCAATTGCAAGAAGACTTCTCCCCCTAGACACTTTCAGAACATTCGAACTACCACAACCACCCCCAGTACCTCCACTGCCCCACTTCCCCCTAGACCTGCTCAACTCTCCCCTCTCCAACAATACGTGAACTTGCTTCAGACTTCTGGAAAGAACGAGGCTGAAATTCTTTCCGTCCTCAAAATGTGCTATGATGAAGACAAGGAAGGAGAGGAGGTGAATGCCATACAGTTCGCTAATGTTCAAAGAGCAAAGGATTTTTTGAAAAGGGAAGTCGCCTCAGTGTCTTCTTCCCCCACTACTATCCATGTACTCATAGCATCCCAAAAGAATAGAACCCTTCATCTTGATGTTCACACACAAACCATCGAAACCACAGCCCTTGTCGATTCCGGGGCCACAGGAAACTTCATTGACCCTCGCCTCCTGCCCAGAGGAAGATTCTGCCTGACTCGATTATGCCCCCCTCTCATCGCCTTTAATGTTGACAGTACCAAAAACACCTCAGGAACCATTTTGTGGACCACAACTGCCCTCGTCTCTCATGGATCTTTTTCCACCACCGAAAAATTCTTTGTCCTTAGGCAAAAGAACCCCTAGGTCATCCTAGGTATGCCCTGGCTGACAAGATAGAACCCGGACATCGACTGGAAACGAAGGACCATCTCAATCTCCTCACCTCTGAACAGGGTTGAGAGGACTCTTCATGAGCGCCCTCCCCACGAGGAGACCATGGAAATTGAGATTCACAAACTCACCATCTCCACTGAAATTGCCCAGCAATCGACTCCTCTGAACACCACTATCCCTGAATTTTGTGCTGACTTCGCCGACATATTTGCTGAGAGCTCTCACAATATTCTACCCCAACATCACCCCTTCGATCACACCATCGATCTCAAAGACTCCTTCATCCCCAAAATCGCTAAAGTGTATTCCCTCAATCCGAAAGAATGAGAAGTCCTCACCAACTTCATCGAAGAGCATCTGCGAACGGGGTGCATCATCCCCTCGAAATCCCCCCAAGCATCTCCATTTTTCTTTGTTCCCAAGAAAGACGGATCTCTTCGACCCTGTCAAGATTACCACTATCTTAATTCTCATACCATCCGCAACACCTACCCCCTACCCCTTATCTCTGATATCATCGACGATATGAAGGACACCGATCTCTTCACCAAGATGGACATTCAATGGGGGTACAATAACATTCACATTCGAGAGTCAAACCAATGGAAAGCCACATTCATCACTCCCCTCGGCCTCTTTGAACCTAGAGTCATGTTCTTCGGGTTCTCCAACGCCCCCTCCACTTTCTAGTCATTTATGAATCATATCTTCACAGACATGATCGCCGAACGATGGCTCAAGATTTACATGGACGACCTAGGAATCTGCACCAAAGGTCTCCTATCCCTCCATCATGACCGCACATGTCGTGTCCTTCTTCAACTACAAGAAAATAACCTCTCTCTCAAACTCTCCAAATGTTCCTTTGACACCTCCACCATGGAGTACTTAGGCCTGGTCATCAGGAAAGGACAACTACGAATGGACCCAGGAAAACTCACAGCCCTCAAGGAATGGAAACCCCCCTCGATGGTTACTGGGATTCAATCCTTCCTGGGTTTCGCCAATTTCTATCGCACGTTTATCCCAAACTTCTCCAACATAGTCACCCCCCTGGTTTTCCTCACTAAGAAGAATGAACCATGGATTTGGACCCCCCTCCAACAGAAGGCCTTCAACACATTTATCTCCTCTCTTTGCTCGGCCCCCATCCTAAGTCTTCCAGACCCCACCAAACCCTTCCTCCTTATGACTGATGCCTCCCTCATCGCCGCAGGTGCAGTCCTCATGCAAACCAATGTCAATGGTGACTCCAAACCCATGGCCTACTTCTCCAAAACCTTCGCCCCCGTGGAACATAACTACAATATCTACGATCACGAACTACTCGCAGTCATCCTTGCTCTCTCGGAGTAGCGCCATCACCTCCAATGTGCCACCCATCCAGTTACCATCATCACCAACCACAAGAACCTCTCATACCTCCGCGACCCCCGAAAACTTTCTTGACGTCAAGCCCAATGGGCCCTCTTACTCTAGGACTATGACATCATCTGGAAGGTCACTCCCGGCTCCCAAATGGCCCCAGCAGATGCCCTCTCCCATCGGGATTCGATCGACACCACCCATGATAACCTCAACACCCCCATTATCCCTGAACCAATGGTCATCAATGCACTCGACCTCACCCTCACAGATCTTATCAAATCCTCCACCTCCTCTGACCCTCTCATTACTCAAGCCCTCTCAGCTATATCATCCAATACCCCACTGCTCCCTCGCTCCTTCACTCACGACTGGACCTTTGAAAACGGTCATCTTTTCTTTCACAATCGCATGTACATCCCTCCCTCTGCTCACAGTTCTCTCCTACACACCATCCACTCCTCCCCCCTATCCGGCCACATGGGAGTCTTCCGCACCAAAACCATCCTTGAATGCGATTTCTGGTGGCCAGGACTCACCACCTTCGTCAAACACTTTATCGCTGGCTGCCCCACCTGTCAACAAAACAAGGTCAACACCCACCCCACATTGCCTCCACTCCTTCCGATCCCTTCGACCATCTCCATCCTCTTCCGACAGCTCTTGGTCGACCTCATCACTGACCTCCTCCCATCCGACAGGTTCGATTCTATCATGGTCGTGGTCAACCATGGCCTTAGTAAGGGGGTGATCCTCATCTCTTGTTCCAAAACTATCAATGCTGCTGGCATCACCCTTCTTTTTTTAACAACGTCTTCAAAAGATTTGGCCTCTATGACTCCATCATCTCTGATCGAGGCCCACAATTCACCTCGGCGTTTGCTCTTGAACTAGCTCGATTACTGAAATACGATGTCTGCCTCTTCTCTGCCTATCACCCCCAAACTGATGGACAAACCGAGTGAAGCAACCAAGAACTAGAAGTATACCTAAGAATCTTCTGTACCAACCTTCCCCACTCCTGGTCTGCTGCCCTACCCTCTGCTGAATTCCACCATAACTCTGCCCCTGATTCATCCACCAAGAAATCCCCATTCTCCCTGATCTACGGATACAAACCCAGAACCTTCCCCCCCTTAGGAAAAACCTTTATCCCTGCCCTAGAAAATCACCTCGCCACCTTAGACGAAAACAGACAAGAAGCCCTCGCCGCCCATGAATCCGCCAGAAAACTTATGACATCTCGCTCATTCCGAAAGTTTTCCCCCTGGAAAGTAGGGGATCGGATATGGCTTGAAGCTACTAATCTCTGCCTCCAACTCCCATCTAGGAAACTAGCCCCAAAAAGATATGGACCATTTGAAATTACTCAGGTCCTATCACTGGTATCATATCGCCTCCGACTCCCACCCACATGGTGCATCCACGACGTATTCCACGCCACCCTCCTCTCCCCTTACTGAATGACAGAACCATATGGCACTCCCTTCCTATTACCCCCACCTGACGTCATTAATCAGGAAGAAGAATACAAGGTTGAAGCGATCCGCAGTCACAAAGTGTTACGCCGGGCTAGGAGAGTACTGGCAGGGTCTCAAGGTGAGCTGCTAGTGATGAAGGACAAAGGAGGGTACGCAGGTAGAGTACCGATAGAGGACTTCGGTATGCTGGGATTCAGAGGGACTCTCTAATCCGAGGTGTTCCCTGAGTGAGAGGGCATGGAGGGCGAGTCTTGAAGGGGTTCTTCAGACAAGAATGAAGTGAAGACTTGAGGGGAGTCCCTTAAGTCTCAGCGAGCCTTAGTTCAGGCGGGAGTGCAGTGGAGGCTTAAGCAACTCATAAGATTGAGAAGACTAAGCTTAGGGAATACAGGAGGCGGTAGCCAACTATAAGTACAACTGCCAAGCAGACTATGTAAAGGGACACGTCAGCATCAGAGATAAGCTCTGAGTCAGAGATAAAAGTCCTGAGTCAGAGTGAGTCAGTTCTAATAATACAATGGTTCCGAAGAATGCCAGTAGTCAGTGAAAGGTGGAGGGAACCGGGGAAGCAGTACACGAGGCAGCAACAGTGTACCTAGAGTTTGAGGCACGGACGAGGATGAAAGGAAACTTAGCTAAGTAAAGGAAAAGAGAAACACATGTCCATGGTCTAATTGTAACAATACCCCCGTACTAGGGGGGAAGTCCCTGACGACCCTACTAATCCTAGAGGTCAATGTACGCGGCGCCTGGGGAGCCTGTCAGGTTAGCATAAGCCTGGTCATCAAATACGTCATCGCAGTCATCATCGCCGTAGTCAATGGTGGTGGTGGGCGAAGTGTGGTGACAGGGGTAACGGTTGTGACAGTGGCGCGGAGGTGGAACCGGGCGAGGCGGCGTAGGCTGCGTTCTGTGGTTGTGGTGCTGAGTAGGGGATCGCGAACCATGGGAGGAACTGGGGGAGGAAAAGGGAAGTGGTTCAGCAGGTCGCCGAAGGGGGCAGGAGTTCTGGGGGTGGCCTGGCATGAACTGTAGACAGAGGGGGCACTGGTAAACGTGGCAGTCGGCCCGAAAGTGGCTGAGGCAGTGGCAAGAAAAACAAGCCTCTCAATACTGAGGGTGTCTCGGGGAGAGGGGTGTATGGCCGTCATTACCAGTCCAAAAGCTTTCAACTCTGGCTAGGTAGTTGAGTTCGGCGGGGTCTAATGGGGAGGAAGACGCAGATGGGGTAGAAGCAGTCTGGGCAGCGTGGGTGGTGCGGCAAGACTCAAACTCTCGTTGATAATGATCAAGGTCCTGGAAAAACTCGGGGGCTCCGAGTTGGTACCCAAGGAAGAGAAGGGAGGTGCGGGCATCCCTGAAGACTTGGGTGATGACAGTGCTGTAGCAGGCGAGCTCAGCATGAGAGGGATGAGGGGGCAGGAGTCCGAGGCAGGCTATCTGTAGGTATAGTTTGGATAGAAGCTCAATAGGTGACCCGTCCTGTACGAAGGACTGGAGTGGTATCATAATGTGGGAGTCCATGAGTGCTGAGGAGAGCTGCTGCAAGTCATTGTGGGAGGGGTAGTCTTCGCGCATATGGTGCGCGTTGATAGGGACGTCTACACTGAGGATGGGAGTGGGAGCGATCATGGCGAGAGAAACAGGAGGGAGCTCCAGGGACACGGAGCGGTCGCCCCAATGTGGGGCAGACGACGAGGTGGGGTTTCCCCATCCAGGGGAAGGGATATGAGCAGGGAAGGACAGTGGATCATAGACCGTGGATGTGTGAGATGCTATACTAGGGAAATCTATCGGTAGGTCCTCAACCAACACGACATTGTCAGTGAGGGGAGAAGAGATAGGAGGAGAAGAACATAGCAAGGATACAGAGGAAATGGAAAGAGAGATGGGAGAAGTGACATTGTTCTGAGACATGACGGTTTTTGTTTTTGTGACGGTGTTTGGTTCTTTTGTATGTAGGTGAGAGGAGAGATGGAGGAAGAAAACTAAGTAGGGAAGGCACAGGGGTTTGCCTTTTTATAAGCAGAGAGTATGGTCCGTGCATGCTTGAGTTCCTTTTCAGGAAGCCAGGAATCATCGTTGGTGGAATACCCTTTCCACCTGACCAGATAGTGGCGCTTCCCAGAAGCTCCATGATGACAAATGATTCTTTCAACTTCGTACTCTGCCTGTCTGCTGACGAGATCCGGAGGGTTCTTTTTGAAATGACTGCCGTAGATGGCATTCTGCCAATAAGGCAATAAGAGAGAAGTGTGGAACGTGGGGTGTATCTGCCATGTTTTCGGGAGTATTAGTCGATAAGTGACTGTGGATAACATGTCAGAGATAACGAAGGGTCCTTCCCGTTTAGGGGAGAACTTTGGGTTAGCGAGCTCTCGGCGGAGATTACGTGCTTTGAGCCAAACTTTGTCCCCTTTCCTGAACGGAGTAAAGGGATGACGATTTCTACTTGCCATGACCTGTCTGGCGAGCTCGTGGGAGGCGAGCACCTCATTCCGAGCTGAGGAAAGCTCTTTGAGTCTGACTTCTACAGCGGGGATGCTGGAGATAGGGTTTACTGTGGGTAGAGGGTTAGGTTCGTAACCCATGAGGAGGAAGAACGGGGATTGGTTAGTAACAGAGTGGGGTCGGTGGTTGTAAGTGAACTCCACTTGAGGAATATGTTTGGCCCATGAGGCCGGGGAATCACCGCAGAAGATGCGGAGGTATGTTTCTATCTCTTGGTTTACCCTTTCGGTTTCCCCGTCCGTTTGAGGGTGGAAGGTGGTAGAGAGGGCGAGCTTGTAGTTAAGGATGCGACTGAGTTCTTTGGAGAAGGTGGAGGCGAACTGCGGTCCTCGATCGGAGATAATTTTGTCGGGTAAGCCGAATCTGGAGTATACTTTGTGAGTAAAAAGGGTGGCCATTTGGGCGGCGGTGATGGTTTTCTTAGTGGGGCAGAGAATTACCCCCTTCATAAGGCCGTGGTCGACCACGACCAGGAGACTATCAAACCCCCTGGAGGGAGGTAGGTCAGTGATCAGATCGCAGGAGATCTGTTGGAAGGGTCAAGTGCAAGAGGAATGGATAGGGATGAGCAGCGGGGTAGTCGGATGAGTGTTGGTTTTGTTTTGCTGGCAGGAAGCGCAGCCGTCAACGTAGTTTTTAATGTAGGTGGCCATAGTGGGCCACCAATATTCAGCGGAGATGAGTTGGTGGGTCTTTTGGTAACCGGGGTGGCCGGTGGAGGGGTGGTCATGATGTTTGTGGAGAATGGTCTGACGAGAGGCAGGGGGAGCATAGACGCGTCCGTTATAGGTGAGGACACTGTCAATCATCTGCCATGGGGAGAGGCATGGATAGAACGACGTGGGGAGATTGGAGGACATGGTTTGGAGGGCCGCGAGAGCGGTAGGGTCGGTTTTACAGGAGTCGGCGATTTGGCAGGAGAGGATAGTGTCAATGGTAGAGACAAAGAGGTCAGCAGGGAGGAGGGTGATGTTGGAGTTGTCTGCGTCGGCGGGGGTATGGTTGGCGCGGCGAGATAGGGCATCGGGACCGGCGAGTTGCAAGGTGGGAGTGTACGTGAACTGAAGGTCAAAGTCGGCGAGGTCGAGAAGCCAGCGGGCTTGTTGTCGGTTAAGACTTTGGGGTTTGCGGAAGTAGGTAAGGTTTTTGTGGTCAGTAAAGACCTGGACTTGGAATGGGGAGCTGCGGAGGTAATGTTTCCAGGCCTGAAGGGCGCAGATGACAGTGAGGAGTTCTCGGTCATGTATGTCGTAGTTGCATTCGGCGGGGGAGAAGGACTGGGAGATGAAGGAGCAGGGTTTCCATTCGCCATTGGAGTCGAGTTGTTGGAGAATACCCCCAGTGGCAAACTTGGAAGCATCGGTGGCAATGGCGAATTGCGCGGCAGTGTTTGGGAGTTGTAGGACAGGTTTGGCGAGGAAGGTTGCTTTGAGGGTGTCGAATGCGGTCTGACAGTCGGAAGACCAATCCCAAGGTTGGGTCTTCTTGGTAAGGTCGATGAGGGGGCGCGCTATGGTGGAATAATTGGCAATGAAGCATTTATAGAAGTTAGCAAATCCGAGGAAGGATCGGACTTGTTTCACGGTGGTCGGGGCGGGCCATTTAGAGATGCCCTCTAGTTTGACTGGGTCCATGGCAATGTGTCCCGGGCAGACGATCATTCTGAGGTATTCGACTTCCTTGGTGGCGAACTTACACTTTTCCAACTTGAGATGGAGATCGAGTTCCATCATTCGTTGGAGGACTCATTTGGTGCGTTTGGTGTGGGATTGGTCATCTGGGGAGAAGATCAGGAGATCATCCATGTAGATAATTAGCCATCCCTCCGTGATCATGTCACGGAAGGAGTCATTCATAAACTGCTGGAACATGGTGGGAGAGTTAGTGAGGCCGAAGTACATAACATTCAGTTGGAAGAGGCCTCGATGTGTGATGAAGGCAGCCTTCCAGTGGTCTTCGGGTACGATTTGGACATTGTTGTAGCCCCAGCGAACGTCAAATTTGGTGAGTTTCCTGACATTGTGGAGTTTGTTGATTAAGTTGGAGATGAGGGGAAGTGGATAGCCATCCTGTATGGTCCCTTCATTGAGTTTTCTGTAGTCTTGGCATGGTCGAAGTTCTCCATCTTTCTTATGGACGAAGAAGAATGGAGACGCCTGTGGAGAGTTAGAGGGGGAGATTTTCCTGGCTGCAAGGTTTTCGTCGATGAATTTATCTGCCACTTCTGTTTCGGCAGGGGATAATGGGTATACCTTTCCGATGCTGGGCTTGAAATCGGGCTTTAGTTCGATCTTGTGATCGTAGGGTCTAGACGGCGGGAGGTGGTCGGCCGTGTCTTTAGAGAAGACGGACACAAATGGTTTGTATTCAGGAGAAAGGGTCGCTTTTGGAGCTTTGAGGGTTTCATCCTTAGCTAGCTCCATGGCCTTGGTGATTTTGGCGATCTGGGAGGTACGGAGGAAGCAGGATCTGCAACGGATGATATGGAAGGTGGCTCTGTTCCGGACGGCGGTGTTCATAAACACGTCCTCGGTGGTCCAGTCGTTATAGTTTCGGAGATGGTCCTGGGAAACGACTTTGATGGGGATTGCATCAGGTTCATGGATGGGGAAGGTGTAGATCTTGTTGTGGCGGGCAAGATCTTTCTTGTATTCTTGGTTGAGCTGCTTCGACTGGTCGAGGGATTCGTCAAGGGAGATAGTTCGCTTGACCCAGTCAATGCGAGGGTTGGCTGCCCAGAGCCAAGGTAGACCTAGGATGATATTGTCCCGACCCAGGTGCATTACGTGGAGGAGGACCTTTTGGGCGAGTCCTCCAATGTCCAGGAAGAGAGAGCATGTGTGGGTAATCTTTCCTCTTTGGTTGAGGGACCCATCAGCGTTCCGGGCAAGAATCAGGGTCGAGAGTTTGGTGAGGGGGAGTTTGTGTTTTGAGACGAAGTCTCGGTCGATGCAGGAGATGTTAGCCCCGCTATCGACTAGGGCACGGGAGTCAACGGTTTTCAGCGTGTACAAGGGACGGATGACTTGGACAGGAATATGCATAGATTTGGTCACTGCATTTACAAGTACAAAGGCTATAGTGGAAGGTGCTAACGTCAAGGTAGTCTTCCTTTCTAAAAATCCTGGAGGAATACAGCTTTTACTGCTTCCTCATCTTCATTGTTGTCGTCCTCAATCTCTTGTAGACGAGGGATTTCTTTTTCGGCAACTTCAGCCACCTTCTTGACAGGTGGGCGAGGGGTACCTGTAGGACGCTGCTGGGAAAACATGGGGCACTTCATGCTGGGATGTCCAGGTTGTCGGCAGCGGAAGCAGAGGTTCTTCTTGACGCAGCGTTTTCGCTCCTCAGGGGTTAACTTGCCGATAGTTTGGACAACATCGACATCCATGGCATTTGTTACGATTTTCTTTCCTCATCATTGCTTCCTCCTGGTAGTACATTTTTCTTCTCTACTCTCTTACCAGAGACGTTGTGTCTCTTGGGCACAGGAAGTGTACCTCTTCATTGGAGGACCTTCTATGTTATCCTTAGCTTGCTTTCCATAGAACCTCATCGTTTCTTCAATACTTCATTGGACCTTTCCCTCCTAACTAAGTTCTCTTGTACTTAGTCGTACCCTAGCTCTACCTGGTCTGTGCATGGGAAATCCCGTCAGTATATACTTCTCGCTTTTTCTATATCTCGAGTCTTTATTCTCGATCTGCGCAATACTAGCGTATTTCCTTGAGTCCTTCCATTGTCCCTTAAACCCTGGTGACCTTAGCGATTCTAAGGCTCACTCCTCTTGCCCAAGTCTCTAGCAGAAGTCGGTCTCTTCGTGAGCATTGCCTGTAGATGACTCTCACATCCTTCAAGCCCTCCTTAGTACGCTACGCGTAACAAAAGATTGAGAATACTTCTTCGGTCCCACCTGTCTAGGTGTAGGACCCACCAACCCTCATCACGTCTTACCGAGTACCTGAGGAAGAAGACCCAGACCTCCCTGATCTTACCAAATACCGAACCTCTCGATGAATCGCAGGCTCAAGCAGAACCCCATTAGATCCATCCCTTGTAGGAAGAACTCCCCCTCGCCCCTCACCTGCACCACCCAGTCAACCCCTTCGTCAACCCAGCCCACCCCCTCATCAACCCAGCCCACCCCCTCATCAACCCAGCCCAATTCTCCTCTTCCACTCCCCTTCTCCAACCATGCCCTCTGAACTCAAAGCCGCTCTCCTGGCTGACTTCTCAGGTTCCTCCTCCGATGCCTCCCATTGGATGAAGGCCATGAATGCCTACTTCTTGATCAACGTGAATCTCTACCCTGGGGACCTGGAGAAAATCATGACCGCCCTCAATAAAATGCCTACCGGTCGAGGAGCCTCCTTCACCGAAGCCTGGTATGACAAGATGGCTGACCCCACCGTTATCATCGGTAAAACCTTCCAGGACTTCACCAAAGACTTCGAAACTACCTTCTTTCCTTATGACGTGAAAGCCACTGCCCGTCTGGAGCTAGCCAAACTATGCCAGAAAATCACTCGCTCCCATGACGGTTTTCAACAATACATCACCGACTTCCAGAACCTCGTAGGGAAGTCCGACATCACGGATGAGACCACCCTCATCGACCACTTCACCCTAGGACTCGACCAACAAATCACCACTATGATCCTGTCTATGGGAACCGTCCCCACTACCATCGCAGACTGGGTAACAAAAGCCAAAACCTTCCACGCCCAGAAGATGAGAATCCAAGCCCTTCGCACTGGGACCACCACCACTCCATTCTCTTTCAACAACCATCATGCCCCCGGCAGAGACCCCAACACCATGGAGGTAGATACAACCACTACCCTGATCAAGCTCACCCCCACCGAATGAGCTAAATGCATCAAAGAAGGACAATGCTTCCGCTGTTGAACCATCAGACATGATGCTCGCAACTGCAAGAAAAATACCTCCCACCCCCAGAACGTACGAACCACCACTCTCCCCCCTTCCCTCCCATCACCCCCACCCCCAGCCTCCATCTTGCCATCCCCTCTTCAACAGTACGTAAACTCTCTTCGCACCTCAGGCAAGGACAAGACAGAAATCCTCTCCATCCTAAAAATGTGTTATGACGAAGACAGAGAAGAGGTCAATGCTGTCCAGTTTGCCAATGTACAAAAAGCAAAGGATTTTTAAGGAGGGAAGTAGCCTCGACGTCTCCTTCCCTAGATTTCCCCCATGTACTCGTAGCATCACAAAAGAATAGAACTCTCCATTTGGATGTCAAAGTACAAAGCGTCGAAACCTCAGCCCTTATTGACTCCGGAGCAACTGGAAACTTCATCGACCCTTGCCTCCTATCTTGAGGAAACTTCCATCTCAAGAAACTCCCTCACCCAATCCAAGCCTATAACATAGACAGAACCCTGAACACATCAGGGAGTATCCGCTGGACCACCACCGCCCTTATTTCTCATGGTTCCTTTTCCTCTGTCGAAACCCTCTTCGTTCTATGACAAAAAATCCCTCAGGTCATCCTGGGCATGCCCTGGCTAACCAAATGGAACCCCAACATAGACTGGAAGGGTTGTACTCTCTCTATCCCAAGGTTTCCCCAGTGGGTCGAGAGGACTCTTCGTGAGCGCCCTCCCCTGAAGGAGACTGAGGAGGAAGAGGTCTACAAATTAACCATCTCTACAGAGATCGCGCAAAAAACAACGCCCCTCCTAACCACTGTCCCAGATTTTTGCAAAGATTTCGCTGACATCTTTGCCGAATCCTCTCACAATGTCCTTCCCACCCATTGCCCCTTTGACCACACTATCGACCTCAAAGATTCCTTTGTTTCGAAAATAGCCAAAGTCTACCCGTTAAACCCCAAAGAGAGAGAATCCCTTAGGGAATTCATCGAAGAACACCTCAAAACAGGTTGTATCATCCCATCTAAGTCCCCACAAGCCTCTCCTTTCTTTTTTGTTCCAAAAAAAGATGGGACTCTTTGTCCATGCCAGGATTACCGCCATTTGAATGCCCACACCATCCAGAATGCTTACCCCTTGCCCCTCATCTCCGATCTTCTTGAGGACATAAAGGACACCAACCACTTCACCAAGATTGACATCCGATGGGGATACAACAACATCCGAATCCGCGAATCTGATCAGTGGAAAGCAGCCTTCATTACTCCCCTGGGTCTCTTCGAACCCACAGTAATGTTCTTTGGATTCTCCAATGCCCCCTCCACATTCCAATCATTTATGAACCACATCTTTGCCAATATGATCGCAGAACGCTGGTTAAAGATCTACATGGACAACCTGGGGATCTGCACCAAAGGACCCCTCTCCCTCCATCATGAATGCACTCGATGAGTTCTCCTTAGATTATGCAAACACAACCTCTCTATCAAACTGTCCAAATGCTCCTTTGACTCCCAAACGATGGAATACCTTGGTCTCATCATCGGAAAGGGGGAAGTGCAGATGGACCCCCATAAACTCATCGCTCTCAGAGACTGGAAACCTCCCACAACCATCACCGGCATCAGATCATTCATCGGGTTCACGAATTTTTACAGAAAGTTCATTCCTAACTTCTCCAACATTGTAGCCCCCCTGGTCTTCCTCACCAAGAAAAACGAGACCTGGAACTGGACTCCCCTCCAGCAAAAAGTGTTCCAATCCCTTATCTCTGCCCTATGCTCAGCCCCTGTCCTAGCTCTCCCTGACCCTGCAAAACCATTCTCAGTCATGACAGATGCCTCCCTGTCTGCCGCTGGAGCAGTCCTCATGCAACCTGACCCCAATGGCGATCTCCGCCCCCTAGCTTACTTCTTCAAAACCCTAGCCCCTGCTGAATGCAACTATGACATCTATGATCGCAAACTCCTCACAGTCATCCTTGCCCTCTCCGAATGGTGTCATCACCTACAGGGTGCCAACCACCCAGCCACAATCATCACCGACCACAAAAACCTCTCCTACCTACGTGATCCACGTAAACTTTCCCGACGACAAGCCCGATGGGCCCTCTTCCTCCAGGACTTTGACATCGTATGGAAGGTAACCCCTGGCACCAAGATGGGACCAGCTGATGCCCTCTCTCAGCGGAATCACATAGATACCTCTCTGGACAACACCGACTCCCCTATCATACCAGAACCCCTAGTGATCAATGCACTTGATCTCACACTTACCGACCTCATCAAATCCTCCACACCATCTGACCCTCTGGTGGTTTGTGCCCTAGAAGCAATCTCCTCGTTATCCCCCTTATTTCCCTGCTCACTCGCTTCTGACTGGACTTTTGAAAATGGCCATCTATTCTTCCATCAACACATGTACATTCCACCATCGGCCAGATCCCCCCTACTACACACCATCCATTCTTCTCCACTCACTGGCCATATGAGCATCTTTCACACCAAATCCATCTTGGAACGAGACTTCTGGTGGCCGGGTCTCACCACCTTCGTCAAACACTTCATCATGGGCTGCCCCACATGCCAACAAAACAAGGTCAACATACATCCCTCACACCCCCCCCTCCTACCCATCACCTCAAACTCCACCCTCCCCTTTCGCCAACTCTCCGTCGACCTCATTACCGATCTCCCGCTGTCCAACTCCTTTGACTTTATCATGGTCATGGTTGACCATGGCCTTACAAAGGGGGTAATACTCCTTCCTTGCTCTAAGACCATTGACGCCGCCAGAGTAGCCCTTCTTTTTTTCCACAATGTATTCAAATGATTCGGCCTCTATGACTCTATCATCTCAGATTGAGGCCCCCAGTTCGCCTCTGCCTTTGCTCTTGAACTAGCATGCCTACTTAAATACGACGTCCGCTTGTCATCCGCATACCACCCCCAGACCGATGGACAAACCGAACAAACAAATCAAGAGCTCGAGGTTTACCTACGCATCTTTTGCGCCAACAACCCTCACTCATGGTCAAATGCCCTATCATCTGCAGAATTCCACCACAACTCCACCCCCCACTCCTCCACTCAGAAATCCCCGTTCTCCCTACTCTATGGCTATGAACCCAGAACATTCCCCCTGCTAGGGAAAACCTTCATCCCTGCCTTAGAAGACCACCTAATGACACTGGACGAAAATAGAAAGGAAACACTCACCGCCCACAAATCTGCCCAGAGGGTGATCTCCTCCTGATCCTCCCACAGCTTCTCTCCATGGAAAGTCGGAGACCAAGTCTGGCTCAAAGTGACTAATCTCCACCTTAATCTCCCATCACGGAAATTAGCTCCCAAATGTTATGGCCCCTTCGAAATTTCCTGCGTTCTGTCACCTGTTTCCTATAAACTCCACTTACCACCCTCTTGGCGCATTCACGACACCTTCCACGCAGCTCTACTATCCCCTTATCGAACCACACAAGCCTTCGGCACCCCATTCCGGAAACCACCACCAGACATCATTAATCTAGAAGAGGAATACGAAGTGGAAGCGATCCACAGTCACAAAGGTCTGCAGTCCAGAAGACGGTTCCTAACCTTGTGGAAAGGTTACCCACGCTCAGAAGACACCTGGGAATCAGAGGCAAACCTTCGTCATGCCGCCAAAATCCTCTCGACCTATAAACACCTCCACTCCCTCTAGGAAATCCCAGGAATGTTTACAAGAAGTCGGTCTCTTCATGAGTATCGCCTTGCCAAAACATCCCACTTACCTCCTTGCCAACCTCTTCACCAACTATGTCCCTACCCATATCCCGGAACCCCTCCCCTCTCTCATCCTCGTCATCATCATCCTCTCGATCTATACTCCGTTCCCAATGTGCCTTCCCCGCATACCTACCCGAGAGAAAGAGACTTTCCTTATTCTCCACAGTTCTGGAAACCCCCGCCCTTTCCCTAGCAATTGAAGCACACCCCTGCTTCCCTGACAACGAAGTAATCCACTCCCTCATCTGCACATACCACACCATTGCCTCAGCCCAACGTCTCACTGAGACACTAACCCCATCGGATCCTACCCTACGCTTTATGCTGAACAAAGCCTCCCATCACTGCTTGACCGCCCTAGCTCGTCACGGGTTCACCATCTTCATGGAAGAAATTCCCCACACCCTCATATTCCCCACAGTTCGACGCATCCTCTCCTCCCTCCCACGCGCACAAAGAGACCAGTACACACACAATGTAGAAAATTTTCTCCTCTCACAACCTCGCCCCCTTCCTCTCCCCATTCCTCCCCCTTGCCGCATACCTCTTGTGGACCGACTCACCAACTTTCTCTACTCTGTCACCCCCACCCAGGAACCCACTTCTGACTCCCCCACCTTTACCACCATCCCCATCCCCATCTCCGAGGAACTCCCCATTGTCAAGTACCACATCCCTATCCCCATCTCCGAGGAACTCCCCATTGTCGAGTACCACGTCCCTATCCCCATCTCGATCGAGGACAAACCACCCCTATCCCCCACCATTCCTGTTTGCACAGAACCACGTGAGATCTGTCTTCCCAATGGGAACTCCGTTCTCTCCTTCCTGGTTTGGGTTATCCCAAGGCCAGATGTACTCGATCCCTCCCCTGCCACTCCATCCACCACTTGTTTTCAATGTGGCCTATGAGGTCACTATCATCAGGACTGTCCCCGTCACCGCTGTGGACACTGCTACCTCTACGCCCCTGGCCATCTCCAAGTTCAGTGTGCGCTTTTCCAATGTAGCCACTGCAACAACTGGGGTCACACGGAGCGCTTCTGCCCCCACCGGAATTGTGGAATTTGCCATGAGCCTGGGCACATCAATGGTAACTGTCCATTTGAGGTGTTATCCCCCTCTCAACAGGGCACTATCTTTGGAGTCGGATCCCCAACTCAAAGAGTCCTTTCATAGGAATGGTTGGTTGATCGAGCCTGGGGCTCGATTATATGAAGGGGGTAATGTTATGATTTTCTTTCCTCATCATTGCTTCCTCCTGGTAGTACGTTTTTCTTCTCTACTCTCTTACCAGAGATGTCGTGTCTCTTGGGCACAGGAAGTGTACCTCTTCATTGGAGGACCTTCTATGTTATTCTTAGCTTGCTTTCCATAGAACCTCATCGTTTCTTCAATACTTCATTGGACCTTCCCCTCCTAACTAAGTTCTCTTGTACTTAGTCGTACCCTAGCTCTACCTGGTCTGTGCATGGGAAATCCCATCAGTATATACTTCTTGCTTTTCCTGTATCTTGAGTCTTTATTCTCGATCTGCACAATACTAGCGTATTTCCTTGAGTCCTTCCATTGTCCCTTAAACCCTGGTGACCTTAGCGATTCTAAGGCTCACTCCTCTTGCCCAAGTCTCTAGCAGAAGTCGGTCTCTTCATGAGCATCACCTGTAGACGACTCTCACGTCCTTCGAGCCCTCCTTAGTACGCTACGTGTAACAGCATTTGGATCTTTCTTGGAATAGGAGGAGGAAGGAGCAAATTGCATCGGAGGTTTGAAGGAGCGAGTGGAGATTTCTTGCGAGCAGTCCCACATGGTCTGGAAGTGGGTGGCTTTCTTGTACCAATTGTCGATGACGGTTGGGGGAGTCTCCATGGAGTATATCTTGGTCATGAGGACCGAGGGAAGGCTGGCGGTGAAATAGGCAATGAGCACGTTGTTATTGGTGATCTTTGAGATGACCATGTTGTTTCAAAATTGAGCAATGTAAGAGCTCAACAGCGGATCGAAGATTCCTTTCTTTTTGGTCATTCTTGTGGTAGAAAGCCAGGTGATGGCATTCCTGATGGAATCTTGGTGTTTGAACAAGGTTTCGAAGCTCGTGATGAAGTTGGAGAATTTTCTGAGGGTGATCGAAGTCTTGGTAATGCATTTCTGCCGGAAGGTTGCGGCCCATGTGGCGGCGGATCCCTTGGTCATGTGCAACAGGGTGAAGGCGATGCATTTAGCATTGGTGTCGTAGATGTCCTTGTTGACAAGGAGGTAGAACTGAACAGTATTGAGCCACTGTTCCGATGTATCATAGGACCCATCGAAGGGTGTAGGGGCTCCAAGACGGAGTTCCTTTCCTGTAGACATAGTGCTTTGGGTCAGATGCGGGCGAGGGAATGAGGGGAGTGTTCGAGATAGAGGGAACGCAGTGAGGACTGGGTGCGGGGTAGGTCTTGGAGGGAGAGGAAAGACGGGTTGTGTGGTAATGGGAGTGGGGGACGGAGGGGTAGGTACTCGCGGAAGACGAAGGATTGCGGAAATGTCGTGGGCGAGGGTGAGAGTTTCTTCTTGTTCTTCCTGAGTGGTGGGGACGACGTCTTGATCGGAGTAATCAAGGGACGAGGGGGACAAGGGATCGGGGGACAAGGGTTTGTTGGGGGCGTTTCGAGGGAGAAACCACTGGGTAGGGGTTCTGGGATCAATGGTGGCGCGTTGTCCAGGGAATCACCCCGTTCGGACTGAGTGCGGGAATGGGAGCACGTTTGTCTAGGGAATCACCCCATGCAGACCGAGTGCAAGGAGGGGATGAAGAGGATCGACCTGGTAGTCACCTGCAGAGTGAAGCTTAGTCTTTTGTTATGCCAGGCTAGGAGAGTACCGGCGGGGTCTCAAGGTGAGCTGCTAGTGACAAAGGATGAAGAAGGGTACGCAGGTAGAGTACCGATAGAGGACTTCGGTATGCTGGGATTCAGAGGGACTCTCTAATCTGAGGTGTTCCCTGACTGAGAGGGCACAGAGGGCGAGTCTTGAAGGGGTTCTTCAGACAAGGATGAAGTGAAGACTTGAGGGGAGTCCCTTAAGTCTCAGCGAGCCTTAGTTCAGGCGGGAGCGCAGTGGAGGCTTAAGCAACTCGTAAGATTGAGAAGACTAAGCTTAGGGAATACAGGAGGCGGTAGCTGACTATAAGTACAACTGCCAAGCAGACTATGTAAAGGGATGCGTCAGCATCAGAGATAAGCTCTGAGTCAGAGATAAGAGTCCTGAGTCAGAGCGAGTCAGTTCTAATAATACAACGGTTCCGAAGAATGCTGGTAGTCGGTGAAAGGCAGAGGGAACCAGGGAAGTGGTACACGAGGCAGCAACAGTGTACCTAGAGTCCGAGGTGCAGACAAGGACGAAAGGAAACTTAGCTAAATAAAGGAAAAGAGAAATGCGTGTCCACGGTCTAATTGTAACACAAAGGGCCCAAAACAAGACACCGGTTCCTGACCGCATGGAAAGGATACCCGCAGTTGGAAGACACCTGGGAACCTGAAAGCAACTTACTACATGCCCAGAAAATCCTCTCCTCGTATAAACACCTCCACTCGCTTTAGAACCCTTCAAGCTTGTAAGACGTCGGTCTTTCTGTGAGTATTGCCTTACAACCTTGAAGTCTATGCCCCTCACCTTCCTCTTCTTCCTTGACGATGTCCTTCTTTTCTGCCATGACCACCTCCTCCCCCACATCCTCCTCATCATCCTCGCGATCACTCTTGCGATCACAACATGCCTTCCCTGCATTTCTTCCAGAACTCAAAAGACTCTCATTATTCGCCGCCATCCTCGAAACCCCCGCCCTCACCCTCACCATAGAACTCCACCCTCTCTTCCCTAATGACGAGGTAACCCATTCTTTAATCCGCACATACCACACTGTCACCTCTGCCCTTCGTCTAGTAGACTCCCTCATCCCCCCAGACCCCGCCCTCCACTTCTCCCTGACAGAAGCCCACTGTCACGCGCTCACAGCCCTATCCCTCCATGGCTTCGGCTCTTATGCCAAAGAAATTCCCCAGGGCCTAATCTATCCAACCCTGCAGTGTATTCTCTCCTCCATCCCCCAGGCCCAACGTGACCAATATACCCAGTCCGTCGAATCTTTTTTATTATCCCAACCTCATCCTCTTCCACTCCCTATTCCCCCACCTTGCTCTCCCATAGCCCTAGCATCTCATTTGTCATCCCCTCCCCCTCCCGACACTCCTACCCTAGTGGTCACCTCCGATGAATCAGAAGGAGAGACAACAGATGACCCCTCTGTCCAGACCTTCCCGGTTACCACCGCACCTCGAGTGCTAACTATGCCCAATGGGAACACTGTCATGTCTTCCCCCCACCGAGTCCTCCCTCGCCCTGATGCCCTCTGTCTTCCCCCTTGTCCCCCCAATGCCCAGTGCTTTCAGTGTGACTGCTTTGGTCACTATAAACAGGACTGCATCTACTTCGAGTGTCCTCACTGCCATGAGTATGCTCCTGGACACAATGCAACTCGGTGTCTCCTTTTCCAGTGCGACTTCTGTCGCAACTGGGGACATACGGACCACTTCTGCCCCCATCACAACTGTGGCCGCTGTGCTGAACCTGGGCACATCATTGGTAACTGCCCATTTGAAGTTGCATCCCCATCACAGCAGGTGGCCATATTCGGGCCTGGGACCTCCCTTGGGTAACTCTTTCACTTGGGATGGGATAGTTGTTGAGCCTGGGGCTCAACTGTACAGCAGGGGTAATGTTACACTTTTTCTTCCTCATCACCGAGTTCTTCTTATACTTCACTTCGTGTCCATCCTCTCCTATAGAGGAAGACGAGTTTCTCAAGTCAGGACCACAGTCCTTCTTCTATGCGGACCCTCTTCTATTCATATCAATCACCTGCCGTTGGATGATCTCTGTTCTATGACCATGACCATGAACTCTACTCCCAATTAGATTCTCTCGTACCTAATCATCTCTTACCTTCCATAGTCTTCCTTACATTTCCATGGTCCGTGCCCTCACTATAAGTAGCTACTCGTTCACCTTTGTACCATATTCTTGATCTGCGCAATATTAGCATACATCTAGTCTCAATTCCAAGCCCCTTGAATCTCTCTCGTAAATCCCCTGTGTCTTATTGAGATGTCGGTCTCTCTGTGAGTATCGCCTCAATCAGAACAGGGCTTGTAGAGACTACCTTTGGTACGTTCGCATAACATCCTTGGGACTGCCACTGCATTAACCAATGAGACCAAAATTAAGGCTGCCATCTGGTATGCCAACCTAGAAGAAGCCGAAGAATGGGAGCTTCTGGATGAAGCCTCCACTCAGAATCCCAATTGGGATACTTTTGTCATAGCTGTCAAAAGTTATATCTGGGTTGTGAAGGTAGTGACCAATATTGCCATGCTGACATACAATACCTCATAGATAAGTTTCACACTTCATCCATGTGCAACCAGGAAGACCTCAGCGAATATCAAAGAAAGTTCAGGAAGGTCGCCTTGGTCTTAGTAAAAAATAAGAAGCTGTCCAAATTGGATTGCAACACCCTTTTTATGAATGGCTTGCTGGAAGATCTTGCCAACCAGGTCTGCCATCAGCTATCCTTCATAAAACTGGACCACCACACTTCGGATCCTTACCCGAAAAAGGACAGTCTCAAGGCTGCCAAATTTCTCTTGACTGGTTTGGCCCTATGGCCCACCATTTTCTCCACCTTTAGTCTGTCTAACAATTCACAGTGTCTGTCAGCACCAGCCCCAGCTTGGACCAACCCAGCGATGTCATTCCCCCAGACCACATCTTACCCAGCACCCTTGGCCATTAAGCAGAAGACTTCCCTCCTTAACCAGCAAGTGCCATGGACTCGGATGTGTGCCTTCTGTGATGCCTTTGGTCACTTTATGGGTGAATATCCCCACATCAAGGAATACATCTGGACCAGAAGAGCTAGCAGGGGTACTGACAACCGCTTGTACCTGGCTGATGGCAGGCATATTCCACGTATTCTGGGGTGCCATTGCTTGCATGACTGCCTGGACCAGATCGTGTCCAAGAAAGCTACTGTGACCACTATCTCACCTACCACTTGGGATCTGCCACCCCATATGACTGCAGGAATACTCTCCCTCACCTATCCATCCACTGATGCCCTTCTAGAAATTGAGCTGGCCACATTCATGGTGTCCATCAAGGATCAGGAAAGTATGCTGAGTCCGTCTTTCGCTGACCCAGAATTCCAGCCATACATTGCCCAAGCTTGGGCAAGCTTTCAAGTCAAAAATGGAGTCCAGGGAAAGAAGGTCCACTTTGACAGGATAGAATTGCCAATGTGCAAACCAAACCAAGCAGCAACTGTTTCCGAGGAGATCCAGAAGAGCTCTCAGGCAATCCCAGTGCCTCCTAGATCAGTGACTCTATTGCTAGCCACTCGAACAGTTCCTGGCCTGAGCTGATCCAACACTAGCCCCACGCCTCCAGCCACCCCAGTGGCCAGCACAAGTAATGTCTCTCCTAAACCATCTAACCCAAACCCCATGTTTTCCTCCAATGCACCTGCAAGTCAGTACAGATACTTCTTCCCTCTAAAGGATGAGACCGCTCCATAGCCAGTTCTTGACCAAGTACTAGACTCCAGTGTTCCAGTCCCTGTACAGGATCTTTTTGTGATCACACCTGAGTTTAGGAAACAATTCCATGAACTAACTACCTTGAAGTGGATCACCAACACTAATGTCATACAGGTTAATGAGCTTGCTAGTCAAGACCTGGCTGTAGTTGAACACAAGTTCGGTGACTGCATCATCCGGAATGTGGACAGTGATATTGTTGCCCACCATAGCTTACCCCTCAGATCACTGGAAGCAAAGGTGGTTGGCACCAGTCAGTTTATTACCAGTGTGCTCGACTCCAGGTCAGAGATCATTGCCATGCCTAAATGGGTATGGGAGAGTCTCGGACTGCCAGTCCAGTCCAACCATGTTATGACTATGTCAAATGCCAACATATCGACTGAGTCAATCCTGGGGGTCCTCAAAAACCTTTAGCCAGACTTTGGTGCTGGAGAAGTTTCTCTCCAGGTCCAGGTGGTGCCCCACACCAACTTTGACCTCTTGCTGGGCTGTCCCTTCCATTGCCTGCTATCCATGACCACCGAGGACTTTCTGGATGGTTCACAAACCATCACATTCCATGATCCGAACTCCAGAAAGCTCTATAAATTACCTACCCATCCTTGGACAGAAGGGTGCCCTCATTGCCAACAAGGTATGCATTGTGCTAATCACTAATCCATTGTAGAAATGGGTTTTTAAGCATCAATGATCCACCGAAAGGTTGGGGAGAGCCTACACAACCCTCTTTTGCTTACTTCACCTCCTCTATTTGCCTGTCCATCTCATCTCCTTCGAACAAATTGTTCTTGGACTATTTTACTCCCATGTGGAGCCATTTGGACTCCTACAATTACCTTTCCTCTATTCAGTCCACTTTCACTTCAGACCAAATTTCTGCTTTAAAGTCTGTTCACCATTTCGACCCACTTTGGCATTGCCTCGCATATAAGCCTGTCACTAAAAAGGTCTGGTTGGTCATAGCTCCTCTCATGGAGGAGTACTGAATAGTTCGCCATCTATCCAAAAACCCACTTGAAGGGTTAAAACCATTACCTACTTACCTGCCCAAATTTGTTCCAGGCATCTGCTTTACACAGGAATGCACGGATGTGCTTGACCTTGACCCAGCAAAATGGCTATGACCTGAAGAACTGAAGTTAGTCTGGTGGTTGGTTTGCAACCATGAGAAAGCCTTTGCTTGGGTCCCAACTGAATGAGGAAGACTTGATGAATGATACTTCCCACCAGTCAAGATTCTGATGATACCACATTCGCCCTGGGTCCTCCAGAACATATCTGTTCTGCTGGCATCTTGGGACCAGGCTATCCAGATTATCAAAGACCAGATTGCATCCAGAGTGTATGAGCCATCCATTGCAGCATACTGATCCCGCTGGTTCTGCATACTCAAGCAGGATGGAAAGACACTTTGGTTAGTTCATGACCTCCAACCCCTCAATGTGGTAACAATCTGGGACTCATTGGTCCCACCATTTGTTGAACATCTGGCCAAGTCCTTTGGCAGATATGTGGTCTACAGAATAATGGACCTCTTTGCCAGTTACAATCAGCACCCTCTACACAAGGAATCTTGGGACCATTTGTCCTTCAAGACAAGATACTGGAACACACTCACCCATTTATAGATGATATACTGGTCAAGTCAGAAACGACCCAGTGTCAAAGGGAAGACAGCTCTTATGTGACCATTCTGGAGAATCCAGGAATCTGTTTATTCATTTGAAAGCACCTAACTGTTGTCAACAGGATCTTACAACACTTTGAGAATGTGAATGCCACAGTCTCGGCAAAGAAGTTTGTGCTAGCCACCCCAGATGCTACCATCGTCGGCCACAAGTGCACCTCCAAAGGTCAGGTACCCCATGAACACAAGGTCCAAAAGATCTGTGATTGGCCAGAATGCCAGACCCTTACTCAGGTCTGCAGTTTCCTAGGAACCTGTGGGGTGGTACATATTTTCATTCGAGATTTCACTTCCATCTCCTGACTGCTGGTCAATCTGACCCAGAAAGGTGTCCCCTTTGAATGGGGTGAACTCCAATGACATGCCATGCAATGTCTGAAGGACAAAATACTTAAGTCCCCTGTGCTCCTTTGCCTGGACTATGAGTCTGGATGAGAGGTGATCCTTGCTGTTGACACATTGGTCATCACAGTCAAATACATCCTGTCACAGTCCAGGTAGGACAGCCATCATTACCCTAACCGGTTTGGGTCTATTAGCCTCACTGAGGTTAAGAGCCACTATTCACAAGCCAAGCTCAAGTTGTATGGACTCTTTTGTGCTCTTAGAGTAGTCTGCATTTTTGTTTTTGGTATTGTTAATTTCATGGTTGAGGTGGATGCCAAGTACATTCAGGGTATGATTAATAACCCAGATCTCCAACTGAATGCGACCATCAATTGGTGAATCACCAGAATTCTTTTGTTTCATTTCCATCTTGTTTATGTTCCCACTACTAAGCATGTCAGACTGGACGGTCTCTCACATCAACTGCCTTCTGACAAAGACCCCCCTCAGGAAGATGATGTAGAGGACTGGCTCAACGATGCCTATTCATTCTTGGTCTGCTTGTTAAATGAACAGCCCCTTCCTTTCACCAATTTTCAATCTGACACCTTTCCTGTTTGCCCAAAATACCATTACACTGCCAATCCTTTCTACTGTTTCCTGGACTGTCCCCCAACACTTTCTGTTCTGCCACCCATATATTTTTCCTTTCTTTCCTGTTTTAATTTGTCCCCCATGGCTGAAATGCAGTCCCCTGTGGCTGAGCCAGTGATACCCCGGTCTACTAAAGCTGTTGCCAGAGAGGCACAGATAGACCAGATTCAAGATTTCTTAGCAACCTGTGTGCACCCGCCTGCTTTTTCAGATGCCAAGTTCCGATCCTTTATCAATTCAGCAACCCGGTTCTTCATCCTCAATGGCTCTCTGTGGTGCCAGGAGCCACATGGATGCCACCAGTTGGTCGTTCCAACCCATTGGTGGTATGGCCTGATACAGGCGGCCCATAATAGCCTTGGCACAAAGGTGTCTTTTCTGTCAAGACCTGCTTGCTGCTCCAGTTCTGGTGGCCAATGTTGGTCAAAGATGTCAAGTGGTTCATCTGCACTTGTCATGAGTTCCAAATTCACCAAACTCGATGGCTCCACATTCCGCTGACCGTTTCCACCATCAGTGGTCTATTTCACAAGGCCCACCTGGATACTATGGTTATGCCTAGGTCCAGTGGTTATAGGTACATTATTCAAGCCCAGTGCACTCTTACAGCGTATCCAGAATGGCATATGTTTTACACTGAGAATTCTACCACACTTGTCTCTTTCATATTCAAAGACATGCTTTGCCAGTGGAGTGTCCTATCTGAGAACATTACTGACAATGGACCCACATTTGTCCAAGCACTAGATGTCCTGGCAGACTGGTACCATATCCACCATATCTGTATCTCCCCATACAATTCCCAGGTGAATGGCATCATAGAACACTGTCATCTTGATGTCTGGGAGGCCATCATCAAAGCCTTCCAGGGGGGGGAGACTCACTGGCATACTGCTGCTCACTTGGTGTTTTGGGCTGAAAGGGTAACCATCCTCAAGTCCACAGGTTTGTTCCCATACTTTATGGTCCACAGCATTGAACCGCTGTTCCCATTTGATCTATCTGAAGCTACCTTCCTCATACTGCTACCCAATACTAATCCACTTTCTGTGTCCAGACTGATTGCTTGGTGGGCCCATCAGCTCCAAAAGTGTCAGGAAGACATAGATTCTATCCGAGACCGAGTTTGAAAGGCCCAGTTTGAATCCATCAAATATTTTGAGAAAACGTTCAAGAACCAGATCAAAGACTATGACTTCAACTCTGGGAGTCTGGTCTTGGTTTGTAATACCCAAATTGAAAAGGAGCTGAATCGAAAAATGAAGCCAAGGTATCTCAGACCAATGGTGGTCCTTTGCCAGACCACTGGAGGATCATATTTGCTGGCCAAGTTGGATGGTTCAGTCTCACAACTTTGATATGCTGCATTTCAGCTTGTGCCATATTGGCCGAGATTCAAAACCAAGATCCCTGTTATCTGGATAACTGGGACCAATGAAGAAGAACTGGATCAGTTGGCAGGAGAAGATGCTGAAGAGCCGCAGGAAGAAGACTTGGACACCATCAACTTCGAATAATCCCCCCCTCTTTTCATACCATTCAATCTGACACTCGTTTGCCCATATACTGTCACATAAAAACAAAAACAGAAAAGTACTATACATTCCAGTTCCACCCCGGGTTTTGACCAGTGATATATTCCATCCCTTCATCTAAGTCTGAGAACTCCGAAATAACTAAAAACATAACACAGACACAGATACTCCACTATAGTTCCTTGTTCCCAAGAAAGAAATAACAAGCCATTAGATAGTATCTGCCCCAGATTGGTTCAGTCTGGTTGTGTCTCTCACATTCTGTCATATTCTGTTTTCATTCAACTGTGTGCTAAGACACCATGCCTGTTCTACTTATAATACCTGGTTCCGCGATGCAAGCAGGATTATCCGATAAAGAAGATGTGAAATTAGATCAAAGAAGACAAGCCAAGCTGGCCACTTACATAACCAGTTCTGTCTCTATACCCCATTTTGGATCTTACTCATTCCTTTCTTCTATTGTTGTTCAGACACAGACTTGGATTGATCAGCCAGACAAGATGGCACATGACACAGACATGGATTGATATCTACAAGTACATGTGGAGGACTATTCGACTACCTATGGGATGCTGTGAAGGATGTCTACCACATCCACCATCTCACCCAACATCTCCTCATATTCCACCTTCAACACCTTGATACTGGACTGGAGGTCCCAGATCTTCTTCTGAATGAGAAGAAGGCATTGAACAACCTTGTCACACTTCTTCAAGGCATCAGTATGGCTGCCAGATGCAGCCACCGCCTTCTTGATGAAGATCTTCGCCTTCCCTTTTCCCTTGGGCAGTGCCTTGATCTTCTTATCATTGTTGGACAGGAGAATGACCTCTTTGGAGGCCACCTGAGAAGTACTGGCCCTAGCAGCCCAAGCCAGATGGACTAAGTGGTTTAGCACTGAAATGAGCTGAGAGCCAGAAAAGCTCACCTGGGATCATGACCTCCATCTTCATTGGCCACACCTTCTTCCCACCATGCCCAGTCACAAGGGTGCAATGAACCTTTAGGCCATGGCAGCATAGGCAAGCCATGGTGCCGCATCGCACACACCTTTCCCCAAAAGCTGTACACCTCTTGCACAGCTTGGCCAGCTGGATAACAATGCTCCCTTCACTGACACACCCTGCTCCTGCTCCTCGACATCACTATCATCCTCGTTGCCCTCATCCTCATCACTCTGGGCATGCTAAAGTCAACTGGTTAGCAGTTAGTCACAAGGAAAGGAAATCCTTACCTTGAGGTTTGCCATTCTGGTGGCAAAGGTCTGATCTGTGATTCCAGATGCAGCGCCAGATGATACCACCCGGGATCCCTTTGCTGCCACAATCTCTGCAGTCATCCCTTTATAGCAGCAGACATTCTCTTCTTGGCAAGCAATATCCCCTGCATTGAGCTCAACATCTGCAGCAACTGCAACAGCCTCCACAGCCAAAGGCTCCTCTCCTGCACCTGGGCCATTGAAATGGAGCAGTGATGCTGCCAAAGCCTCCCACCATGCTGCCTACTAAGTGTTGACCTCACTGAACTTTTTGAAAACCTCAGGAGTGAATGTGGTGTCCACTCTGAGCATGTCTGCAGTTGCAGTGGTGACTGCCAGGACCACCTATGCAATCCAGTTGTTAGCCCATATCTGCACTGCAATACTGGACCGACTCACCATAGCATCCTCCCAAGAACTACACCACATCTCCTGCTCCTCCTGTAAATTTTCCCAGTCATCAGATGCACTGTTGGCCAGACCAGCCAGCTTACTGATCGTGGTCGTGACAACAGTGTGAGCAGTAGTGTGTTCCACGACATCTGGGTCAGACCATTGAGCAATAGAGGTGAAGTTTGTTGGTATTGGCATGCTAGTTGAGGTTGTGGTGGTGGAGAAGAATGAAGTTGGGAATTGTGTTGAATGGGCCATGGCGCATATTGATGTGTTGAGTTCCACATTGTTAGAGTTCAGACCCAGATTTCTTCCATGCTTCAAGTGAGCTGCGACTCTGACTGGGAACAGTCAGAAGCAAGTCCCCTGTGGATGTAGAGAATGTTGAATCTCTACAGTTGCATTACAGCGTTTTCCCACATTGCAGAGCCCCTATCCCCCTCCCAAATCACTTCCGTCTTTGCATAGGCCAATCCATGTCTGTCCAGATCCATCCATGTCCATCTGTGTCTGTCCATGTCTTCAGTAGGTCAATCTGGTGTCCGTGGTAAGTCCGGTCAAAATGGTTCCATTGTATCTCCCTTACTTTACATCTCTTATCCATTCTTTTACCACACAAATGTGTGCCTTGCACTACATACATTCTCATTGGTTATAGCATGTCTCCTCCTGTACTTAGAGTTCCGGACAGGTTTCCAAGGTTCTGTCCAGTTCAACACTTACATACACTCATTTTAGTGGGGCTGTTGTGGGGCCATTGTGTCTCTTAGCTACCTTCCAACCCTAAAGCCTAGACTCCAGTCTCTATTACCTTAGTCTCTAGCAGTTAGTGGTTCAGTTCAGTCTTGGACTATATAGTTTTGTACTGGCATTTTGTAATGTCAGCACCCAGCTCACCTGCATTTTCCATCTACTGTTTAAGTCTCACATCACTCACCACCGCCATTTCACACAGTCCACTTATCTTCCACCACCATTCAATGTTTCCACTGTAGCTCTTGTCAATCTGGACTGCTGGATTAGCTTGGACTACTTATTACTGGTCTGAATGACCTCAGACTGGTCCATTTCTGGGATAAGTACACCAAAGGAATACCTGGACCTCATACCCAAGCTAGAATCCCTTTAGGGACGAACCTATCATACCCTCTGATCCCCCACTACAAGTCCAGGACTACTTACTGCTAGTCCTCCAGGCTATTTCACTGTTTTTCAGCATGCTGGAGAGCTGGAATCCAAGCATGCCAGGGAAACATGATGGAACTGTTCTGGTGGGGTCCTATGATCAAGAGAGGGTGCTCAAGGTATTCAGATAAGACTTAAAGTAGAGGCTGAGCCTCAAGGTGGCCCTAAAGGGTGGGAGAAGTGGAGATGAGTAGATTCCAGGGGGAATTCCAGAAAGCTAAAACTAAAATACATGGTACAGATGGTACACTTATATAGCTAGGGGAATGGGGCATGGACCAGGGAATCTGGGTATGAGTTATGGCTACTATGATAAGGAGTCTATGAGGGTCAAGGAAAGATATCTATAGAAGACATATGATATGTTGATGAGCAGGTGTACCACAAGGAGCATATGATGGCTGAGTGGCTGAGAAGATATAAGAGGACATGTTGTAGAGATCTGTAGGTCTCTACAGTCATAAACCACTATTTTAACAGGTTTCACTATCATCACATCCTCATCCCCATCGTTCATTCCACCCACTGTCCAATCCAGAGCTGGTTCCTTCCACCTCCAGTCCCATCTGTTGAAGTCCAGTAGTCCAGGTAAGTCTGCCCAGTCATGTACTAGACTGGTCCTTTGTCATTTCATTACCCCTTCTTTACCAGTCTTTCTAAGACCTTTTCATATGATTATGGACACTGTTTATATCACTCCACAAGTAGTTACATTCATATTAGTTCATCCAGACTTGTCTGGATTATAAGTACCATGTACTTAGGATTTTACAATGGAGTTTCCTTCACATTGGATTCTCACCACACCACCATATCCATTCAAAATGCCTCTGGCCTGTCACTGTCATTGTTCGTCATGTCCTCCATGCTTCCCACTCATCATCTTCCCTACTCCAGACTTCTGGTCTTCTTCTGATCTTCCTTTGGACTGTTTTTCCTTGGGCAACATACACTTGGGCAGGTTTCTCTGCACTTCTCTTTGTAGTTGGACCCCTTTGGGACAATACTCATCTCCTTCAACCTTCCTACAGGCTCAGGACAACTCTCTGCTAGTCCTCCAAGTCAACTTTACTGTTTTGCAGTGTAAGTAGATGCAAGGCTAGATAGGGGACACACAGAGAGTGCCAAAGTGAGGTTAAGGGAACGCATGGGGTAATGCATGACTAGGATGATAAGGGAGTCCGTGGGGGTACCAGGATGAGGGTGGTAGGAGGACTGGAACACAATAAGTACCAGTCAACTGCAAGACATGGGTTAGGCATATGAGTTACATGGAGGGGACATGGTGGTCACATGGGGAGACATGTGAGGTCATGAGGGTTCCTAGAGAGAAGATGGGGGACTTGGAGGTAGTCAAGGACTAGGACGGGAGATGGGGAGTACCACTGCAGTTGCTAAGAAGAGATGGGTGTCTCCTGCAGGGTTGGAAGGGCACATGGATGAGGGGCAAGAACATGTGACAAAGGAAAAAAGGTAGGGGTGAGAGTGAGTTGTAACACTATTGGTCCTTCAGTCTGGCAACCAGAGGTAGTAGATACCTGCAGGTGTTCATGCAGGGCCCACCATTCCCACCAATGCCATTGGTTTTTTGGTCTGACAACCAGAGGCAGTAGGTGCTTGCAGGCCCTCACACAGAGGCCCCACTGTTTCCTCTGGTGTTATGGTCTTTTGGCCTAACAGCTGGAGGCAGTAGATGCTTGCAGGCTCACAGTTCCCTCCAGCCCAATTGGGTCATTGCCACCAGTCATCATGGCAGCTGCATTGTGGTGAGAGAAGATAGTGAACCAATGAGAAACCACATGTGATCTGTTGGTGAACAGCATGTCAGCATTGGTACTAATTAGCAAGAGGTGAGCCCATAGAGCTTAGAGCTAAGGCATCTTGATGCATTGTCTCTTGCATTCCATTCCACATGAGTGATGACCATGATGGCCCATGTTCTGGAAATGTGACATCCATGCAGTGGTCCCCATTACCAATCTACCATCCATGGGCCTACATAAGGCCACAAACCACCAAGCACCCCTCAGATTTGAAGACCATCCTCAGATCCTCACCAAAAGACTTGACATTCCAATGCTATTCCTGTTTACTTCAAATCAAAATCGGAATCCCTGGTTCAATCATTTGCCCTCTAAGGTGGGTTATCATACCTGGGAAGCATGGGTGGTTTGACACCTGCATTTTTTGAAACCAGATTCCCAACATTGTTGGTGCTGTCTTTATTATGGGTGGAAACACATATGCTGTTGTTTCTCCTTGGGATACATACTATGCTGACAGAGAAACCCACTTTACTCCTGCCCCATGATTGTTCTTCATCTGGTGGATTGCTTCTAAAGCAGATGGCATTGCTGGACATTGAGTTGAATTCCACCCATGTCTCTGATTCACATGTTGATATTTTGCATCTACCGGTTCTCTGGTTGCAGTGAAGAATCATTATCAACTGGATCAGCTGGCAGCTTCTGTTATGATCATGGACCAGTTATCCTATTTCTTCTCTTTTACTTAGCTAAGTCTCTTCTCGTCCTTACATACAACTCGAACTCTAGGTACACCGTTACAGCCTCATATACCGCTTCCCTGGTTCCTTCCACCTTTCGCCGATCCCTGGCTTACTTCGGAACCATTGTATTATTAGACATGACTCGCACTGACTCAGGACCCTTATCTCTGACTCAGTCCTTATCTTTGATGCTGACGTGTCCCCTTACATAATCCTCTTGGCTGTTGTACTTATACTGTGCTCTTGCTTGTATTCTCCTTAAGCTTAGTCTTCTCAATTTATGAGTTGCTTAGCCTCCACTGTGCTCTTGCCTGAACTAAGGTTCCCTGAGGCTAAGGATCTTTCCTTGAGTCTCCACTTCGTCCTCATCCTTAGAATTCCCTAGGACTTGTCCTCAGCACCCTTCTTGAGAGGGAACCCTTCAGACTAGAGAATCCCTCTGAGTCCCAGTGAACCAAAGTCCTCTGTCGGTACACTACTGTGTATCCTCCTTCGTCCTTTGTCACTAGCAACTCACCTTGAGACCCCGCTGGTTCCTTCAGCCCAGTGTAACAAAAGACTAAGCTTCTCCCTACAGGCAACTATCAGGTTGATCCTCCTTATCCCACTCCCGCCTTCAGTCCGCATGGGGTGATTCCCTGGACAACCACACACCCCATTCCTGCCTTCAGTCTGTACGGGGTGATTCCCTGGACAACGCACCACCATTGATCCAAGAACCCCTACCCAGTGGTTCCTCCCTTGTAACACTCCCGACAACCAACCATCATCGCCAGACCCCTCGTCCTCTTCCTCCCTTGATCACTCCGATCAGGACATCAATCCCACTACCGTTCAAGAGCAAGAAGATACCCTCATCCTTGCTCACAAACTATCTGCAGAACTCCGTTTTCCGCAAGTTCCTACCCCTCTGTCTCCCACTCCCGTTACCACACAACCCGTCTTTCCTCTGCCTCTGAAACCTACCCCACACCCAGTGCTCACTGTGTTCCCTTTATCTCAAATGCTCCCCTCATTCCCCCGCCCGCCTCCAACCTGAAGCACTATGTCCTCAGCAAAGGAACTTCGTCTTGGAGCCTCTACACCCTTCAATGGGTCCTATGATCAATTGGAACAGTGGCTCAATACTGTCCGGTTCTACCTCCTCATCAACGAGGATGTCTATGACACCAATGCCAAGCGCATCACCTTTGCCCTTTCGCATATGACCAAAGGATCTGCTGCCACTTGGGCCGCCACCTTCCATCAGAAATGCATCACTCAGAACACTATCAACCTCAGAAAACTATCGGACTTCATCTCCAAATTCAAAACTTTGTTCAAACACCAGGATTCCATCAGGAATGCCATCGCCTGGCTATCCACCACCAGGATGACCAAGAAGAAGGGGGTCTATGATCCCCCACTTCTTAAGTATATTGCTGACTTCCACAACCATGTGGTGGTCTCGAAAATCACAGACAATAATGTCCTCATTGCCTACTTCACTGCTGGTCTCCCCTCTGTTCTCATGACCAAAGTCTACTCCATGGAGACCCCACCTATGACCATCGACGATTGGTACAAGAAGGCCACCCACTTCCAAACTATGTGGGACTGCTCCCGTGAAATCTCCTCTCATACTTTCAAGGCACCTACACAATTCACACCTTTGACTTCCTATACTTCCTGAAGAGATCCAAATGCCATGAACATCAATGTCATCCGAACTATCGGGAAACTTACTCCCGAAGAACGCAAACGGTGCGTCAAAAACAACCTCTGCTTCTGATGCCAACAACCCGGCCACCCCTCCACCAAGTGCCCCTTGTTTTCCCAACAGCATTCTGCAGGTGCATCATGCCCACCTACCAAGAAGGTGGCCGAAATCGCTGAAGAAGAAATCCCTCATCTACAAGAGATCGAGGACGACGATGAAGATAAGGAAGCGGTAAAAGTCGTGTTCCTCCAGGATTTTTGAACAGGAAGCCTACCCCGACATTAGCCCCTTACTTCATAGCATCTGTACTTGTAAAAGCAGTGACTAAATCTATGCAAATTCCGGTCCAAGTCATTTGCCCCTCGTACATGATGAAAACTGTCGACACCCAAGCCCTCATTGATAGCGGAGCTAGTGTCTCCTGCATTGACCGAGACTTTGCCTTGAAATACAAACTCCCGCTCACCAAACTCTCCACCCCGATCCTCACCAAAAACGCGGATGGTTCTCTCAATCAAAAAGGGAAAATCACTCACTCCTGCTCCCTCTTCCTTGACATCGGAGGCCTAGCCCAAAAGGTACTCCTCCATGTAATGTACCTCAGCCGAGATAACATCATCCTTGATCTTCCATGGCTCCGCTCCACCAACCCAAACATCGACTGGGTAAAACGCACCATCTCCCTTGATGAATCCCTTGACCAGTCGAAACTCCTCCACAATGAACACAAGAAAGACCTCAACCATCACAACAAGGTCTATACTTTCCCTGTTCATGAACCGGATTCAATCCCGATCCAAGTCATCTCTCAAGACCACCTCTGGAACTATAACGATTGGACCACGGAGGACGTCTTTATGAGTACGGCTATCCGAAACCATGCTGTCTTCCGCATTATGCCATGTGGTTTCTGCTTCCTTCGAACTTTGCAGATTGTGAAAATAACCCAGGCAACTGAGCTGGCCAAAAAGGAAGTGCTCTCTGCCCCAAAAGTAACTCTCCCTCCAGAATATGAACAATTCGCTTCCATCTTCTCCAAGGATGTGGCTGACCACCTCCCTCCAACTTGCCCCTATGACCATGAGATCAAACTCAAACCCGACTTCTCCCCAACTATCGGAAAGGTATACCCTCTCTCTCCTGCTGAAACCGAGGCAGCAGATAAATTTATTGACCAAAACCTCACCGCCAGGAAGATCTCCCCATCTAACTCCCCACAGGCATCGCCCTTCTTCTTCGTCCACAAGAAGGACGGAGGACTCCGACCCTGCCAAGACTACTGGAAGCTCAACAAAGCAACTATCCGAGACGGTTATCCCTTACTACTGATCTCGGAACTTATCGATAAACTCCGCAATGCAAAGAAATTCACCAAGTTCGACATTCAATGGGGGTACAACAACGTACAAATCAAATCCGAAGACCAATGGAAAGCAGCCTTTGTCACCCACTGTGGCTTATTTGAACCAAACATAATGTTCTTCGGACTTACTAACTCCCCAGCCATGTTCCAATGATTCATGAATGACTCCTTCCGCGACTTGATTGCCGAAGGATGGCTAGTCATCTACATGGATGACCTCCTTATTTTCTCACCAGACAATGCCTCCCACACTGAACAAACCAAGCGTGTACTTCAACGCATGGCCGAGCTTGACCTCCACCTCAAACTTGAAAAGTGTAAGTTTGCCATGGATGAGGTTGAATACCTCAGCATGATCATGAAACCTGGTCACATCGCTATGGATCCCATCAAACTCGAAGGGATCTCAAAGTGGCCTGAACCCACCACAGTCAAACAAGTTCGCTCCTTTCTGGGGTTCGCTAACTTCTATAGGCGCTTTATTGCTGACTACTCCACCATCGCTCGCCCCCTTATCGACCTCACCAAAAAAAACCAACCGTGGGAGTGGAATACAAACTGTCAATCAGCCTTCGAGACCCTCAAGCAATGTTTCCTCGCTCGCCCGGTCCTTCAGCTCCCCAATACCTCTGCTCAATTTGCAATCACCACCGACGCTTCAAAATTCACTACTGGGGGAATTCTCCAACAGCTTGACCCCAATGGGGAATGGAAACCCTGTTTGTATATCTTCCAATCCTTCTCCCCCGCAGAGCAAAACTATGACATCCATGACCGAGAACTCCTCGCCATAATCCAAGCCCTCCAAGCCTGGAAACATTACCTCCGAGGCTCCCTGTTCCCCATCCAGGTCTTTACTGACCACAAAAACCTCACCTACTTCCGCAAACCCCAAGACCTCAATCGACAACAGGCTCGCTGGCTCCTAGACCTCACTGATTTTGATCTTCAGTTTTCCTACACCCCAGCTGCCCAGTTAGCTGGTCCTGATGCACTCTCTCAATGTGCAGACCATGATTCTACTGAGTCTGACAACACTGACACCACTCTACTCCCCGCCAATCTATTCGTCTCCTCCATCAACACCCTCCTCTCCGAACAGATCACCAACTCTTGCAAGACCGATCCTACTGCACTTGCTGCCCTCCAGACCATCTCATCTAAACTCCTGGCCTCTTTCTGCTCCCGCCTATCCCCATGGCAATCCACCGACAGTGTCCTTACTTACAATGGACATGTCTACGCCCCTCCGGATGCCCGCCAGGCCATCCTCCAAAAACATCATGACCACCCCTCCGCTGGCCACCCCAGTTACCTGAAAACCTGCCAATTAACCTCTGCCGAATACTGGTGGCTGGCTATGGCCACGTATATCAAAAACTACGTCAATGGCTGTGCCACCTGCCAGCAAAATAAAACCAATACCCATCCTACAACACCCCTGCTACTCCCTATCCGCTCCACGTGCACCTGCCCCTTTCAACAGATTTCCTGCGATCTTATCACTGACCTTCCCCCCTCCGGGGGTTTTGATTCTCTCCTGGTCATGGTCAACCACAGCCTTATGAAGGAGGTAATTCTATGCCCCACCAAAAAGACCATCTCCACAGCCAGAATGGCCACCCTCTTCGCTCACAAGGTTTACTCTAGATTCGGGTTACCCGACAAAATTATCTCCAACAGAGGCCCTCAATTCGCTTCCACCTTCTCCAAGGAACTCGGAAGAATCCTTAACTACAAACTCGCCTTGTCTACCACGTTTCACCCACAAACGGACAGAGAAACTGAAAGGGTAAATCAAGAAATAGAAACCTATCTTCGTATCTTTTGCGGAGATTCCCCTGCCACGTGGGCAGACCATATTCCCCAAGCGGAATTTACTCACAATCACTGCCCCCACTCTGTTACTAACCAATCCCCATTCTTTCTCCTCATGGGTTATGAACCTAACCCTCTACCCACTATAGTACCCTCCTCCTCCATTCCCGCAGTTGAAACCCAACTCAAGGAACTTTCTTCCACCCAAAACGAAGCTCTGGCCTCCCATGAGCTTGCACGACAAGTCATGGCCTCCCGAACCCATCGCCTGTTCAAACCCTTCAAGAAGGGAGATAAGGTTTGGCTTGAAGTGCGAAACCTCTGCCAAGAACTCACAAATCCAAAATTCTTCCCTAAATGGGAAGGACCTTTTGTCATCTCTAACGTACTCTCTGCAGTCACTTATCAACTAATACTCCCGAAGATGTGGAAGATACACCCCACGTTTCATGCTTCCCTCTTATCACCCTATCGGCAAAACACTATCTATGGTCCTCATTTCAAAAAGAACCCTCCGGATCTCATCAGCAGACAGGCGGAGTATGAAGTTGAAAGAATCATTCGTCATTGTGGAGTTTCGGACAAGCGCCACTATCTGGTCAGGTGAAAAGGATACTCCGCCAACGATGACTCCTGGCTACCTGAAAGGGAACTCAAACATGCACAGACCATCCTCTCTGCATATAAGAAGGCTAACCCCCACACCTTCCCTACTTAGTTTTCCCCCTCTCCGTTTCTCTCTCTCACCTAGTATACCAAAGAACAAAAAACAAAAACAAAGTACCATGTCTCAAAACAACAAAGCTGTCTCTCCTGTCTCTCTGTCTATCTCTACCGTATCCTTGCTGCATTCTTCTCCTCCTATCTCTTCTCCCCTCACTGACAATGTTGTGTCGGTCGAGGATTTACCTATAGACTTTCCTATGATAGCTTCTCACTCGTCCATGATCTATGACCCCTTATCCTCCTCGTCTCACGCTCCTTCCCCCGGATGGGGAAACCCCACCTCTCCTTCTGCTCCCCATTGGGGCAACCAATCTCCCGAACTCCCTCCAGTGTCCCTAGCCACCATTGTACCGACACCCATCCTCAGTGTCGATGTCCCCATCAATGCACATCGTCTGTGCAAAGATTACCCCTCCTGAGATGACCTCCAGTTACTCGTGTCGGCCCTGATGGACTCGCATCTCATGATCCTGCTCCAATCCTTCGTCCAGGACGGATCCCCTATTGAGCTCATCTCGAAAGCCTACCTACAGATCGCCCGCCTCGGCCTTCTACCTCCAAACCCCTCCTGTGCCGAACTCGCCTGCTATGGCACTGTCATCTCCCAAGTATACCATGATGCCCACACTGTACTTCTCTTCTTGGGCTACCAGCTAGGGGCCCTCAAATTCTTCCAAGATATAGACCGTTACCAGAAGGAGTTCAAAACCCAGTGCACTGCCCACGCCCAGACCACCCCATTCGCATCTTCCTCCCCCTTAGACCCACAGGAGCTCGACTTCCTTACCCGAGCAGAATCCTTTTGGACAGGACACGAAGGCAACATACCTCTCAGTCCACGACACCCTTGATACCAGGAAGCCTGCTTCCACTGTCACTGCCTTGGTCACTTTTGGACCACATGCCAGATGTACCAATGTCCCCTCTGCCTCTAGTTCGCTCCGGGACACCCCCAATCTAGATGCCCTTTGCGACGACCTTCGCAACCCCAACCATTCTCCTCGTCTTCCGGTTTGTCCCGAGGATCGCATTCTCCCGTCCTCCACAGAAACCAGAGGACACAACCTATGCCGCCTCGCCCAGTTCCACCTCTGTGCCACTGCCATAACCGATACCCCCATTGCAGCAGGTCTCCTACCATCACCCACGATTATGGAGATGACAATATTGATGACGTCCTCGATGACGCAGCTTATGCTAATATAACCGGTTCTCCTGGGGCCTCCTACATTGACATCTAGGAGTTGGGTCATCAGGGACTCCCCACCTAGTAGGGGGGTAATGTTACGATCATGGACCAGTTATCCTATTTCTTCTCTTTTACTTAGCTAAGTCTCTTCTCGTCCTTACATACAACTCGAACTCTAGGTATGCCATTACAGCCTCATGTACCGCTTCCCTGGTTCCTTCTGCCTTTCGCCGATTCCCGGCTTACTTTGGAACCATTGTATTATTAGACATGACTCACACTGACTCAGGACCCTTATCTCTAACTCAGTTCTTATCTTTGACGCTGATGTGTCTCCTTACATAATCCTCTTGGCTGTTGTACTTATACCGCGCTCTCACTTGTATTCTCCTTAAGCTTAGTCTTCTCAATTTATGAGTTGCTTAGCCTCCACTGCGCTCTCACCTGAACTAAGGTTCCCTGAGGCTAAGGATCTTTCCTTGAGTCTCCACTTTGTCCTCGTCCTTAGAATTCCCTAGGACTTGTCCTCAGCGCCCTTCTCGAGAGGAAACCCTTCGGACTAGAGAATCCCTCTGAGTCCCAATGAACCGAAGTCTGTTGGTACACTACTGCATATCCTCCTTCGTCCTTCATCACTAGAAACTCACCTTGAGACCCTGCTGGTTCCTTCAGCCCAGCATAACAGCTTCCCCTACTCAATTTCCTTAATGCAATATACATTTACTCTCAGACTATCCATGAATACTGATATGATGCATTAATGCTTGCTCTTTCTGGCCCTTCTCTCTTGTGATGATTCTGCAGCTCTGGTCTTCATCTTTTTTGCCACATCCATGGCAACTGTAAGGGGCCCCTCCAATCTGATCATGTCTCATTGCCTTTCCTGATGTTCAATGCTAGCAAATCTATCAAGAAATCAAAGCAACTGTGCTTCACAACTTTTGTGACAAGGTGTCCCTGCATCTTCCCTTTTTGTTGTACCACAGTTGAGCCATTGGCCTCATCCTCTCTGCATTGGAGGCATTTAGTGTCAATGCACTCACGGAGCCAGCTAACCCTTAGTCCAAGGCTTTCATGTCTCTCTCATTGTATGCTGTTTTCTTTCTCTTCTTTATTCTTGGGTCATCCATGTCTCCTGACATCCATCTCTCTCACCTTCTTTTAGATTGTGATTTTGTGTATGCTTATTGTCACACACAGGTAATACAACCATCACTCAAAAAATGTCCAATGCACTGTGCTTTGCACTAATATTTGGATGTGGTGGATCCACTGTTCACATTGCCAGGGCAAGTGAAGGTTGCAATTTTGAACTCCAAATCCTCTATTCTCTGCTATCTAGGTGTCTTGTAGTCCTTGATCCAAGTGGCTCTCCCATGCGAATAGCCTGTCTGATGACCAGAATGATATCTGGAATGTGATGCAGTTGCATCAAGGTTTAACCTTTCAACTTCATCCACCTTGACCCGAATTACTTTGGTCTGACCTCTGATGTGTCCCACATCAGCATGGACTGGAACAACTTCACCAGCCAAGTTCTTGATGGACCCTCCATCAGAAACGTGCACCCAGCACAGGAGTTGCAGCAGCAGGTTCTGGGGTGTGCTTGACAATGTTTCCAGCAACTGGAATCAAGCCTTGTCCTTACCAGCATCAAGGACATCATGAGCTATTATTGTGAGGAAGACCATTAGCCACAGTTTGCAACTGACATCAATGAATTGACCAACCTGCACCTCTGACAACACCACCAGTGATGAATGAAATGTATGGGAACTGTGTGGGTCATAAAATCCATTCAAGTTGATGGGGCACTCACATCAGTTACAGCCTTTTGCAGCAAGACTTCCAGCTTGTTGGCCTACCAATCAGGCTCAGATGGATCATCAATCCATCTACCTTGTGGTGCTTTGCTTCCTATTTTTGGTGAACACATGTGTGAGCTTGTGGAGCATCTCCATTTTTTCTTAACTGCTTCCTTTGGATTATGACATTGAGCTCTATTGCATGCTATTTGTGTCCAGTAGGAATGGTGTCAAGAACTTCTTTTGCTTTGCTTCACATGTGTGCTTATTGCTATCATCTACAATGCAATAGCATTGCTCTATTCATAGTCCAAACCCCATGACAATTATAATGAGAACAGCGAGACATTTATGAAGATTTAACAATGCTAGGCTGCAGGTGCTCAGAGGGCCATGAAATGCAGCATCTCCCATACTGTTCTCCTGGTGAGTCAACATCCATGGAAAACAAGAGGAATGTTATGACAATGTATCAAGCACATGAGTCCCACATCATTGAAACCACCTGTGGAGGCCTTCTGATTCATCCCATCTGCAGCTTGGTGTGATATTTCTCACTGATCAATTGCCTCATCCAGTATTGTATCTGACATTGTTTTGCTGGCTGCTTGCACACTTTGGCAATTCATTCACTAACAGCATCAACTTGCACCTTAGGAGGGGCATATACAGGGTCATAAAAAAATGCACAATCACTGGCAGAGCAGTGTCAGCAATAGTGGAAGCTTCTACAGTGGCTCAAACAACTATCCCAATGTTTGGGTATTTGTCACTAATTGCAATATTATGCCTCAACACATAATTGTAACCATTTGGTATTGGTGGATGAAAGGCAGCTCTTTCTAATAGCTACAAATTGGTGTCTTGGTCAAAATATTTGGATAGGATCTAATGAAATGGCAGCTAAATTAACATGCTACCTTATTGGGACAGTTGTTGGACTTTGAACTTCCAATACATATATCTGACTATAGGATGCTGTAAGGTGGTTACATAACTTAGGTAAGGGATATATTATGTCACAGTTATGTAAGCAGTTATGATATAGCATTGACAAACCTTATTATCACAGATATATTCTCTCATTACCACTTTAAAACATCTCTTTGCTGGTCAAAGGAATAATATCATCTCTTTTGCTTTTTTTGATAGTTCCTGGTGAAAAATTGCATCCCAAACTGGCATAAGGAAGTCTACTGTGGCCAGGGTCCTTCAGGAAATCCCATCAGAGAAATAAAATCACCATGGTTACTGTTCTTTCAATCTTTCTTCTATCAACAAATATGCTATGATTCAACAAATTCTTATTGACACGGCCCAAAATACAGTGTAGGCCACTCATTTCATGAATACCATCATCAGCAGTCCTGTCCTCTCATATCCAGTAGGAAATGCCATACTGGAAGCCTCACTGAAAGCTGAAGTGAAGAAAAGAAAAATCTTCTCTTTGCCACCCATAAGAACAAAAGGTTGGCCTTTGCTCTCAAGTACAAAAATTGGACTGTGGAGGAGTGGAAGATGGTTCATTGATTAGATAAGACTAAGATGAATAGAATTGGGTCAGATGGACAGGAGTATGTGTGGAAAATGATGGGAAAAGTACTTACTTCAGAAGAGAGGAGAAGATTTATTGATGATATGGGGCTGTATAGGATGGAACAATATGGGAATTTTGAGGGAGACTGAGGGAGGGATGAATGCTGAATATTATGTGGCAATTTCAGAGAAAGAAATACTACAGAGCATGGAGAAATCTGGAATTCCTTCAGATGAAGTGATTTTGTAGTCGAATAATAGTCCCAAGCACACCTCCAGAATAGTCTAAATCTAATTTCAGGCCCAAGAAATCAAGCTTCTGGATTGTCCTACACAGTCTCAAAATCTCATCCCTATTGAAAAACCTTGGAATTGTTTCACAAGATACCTTTTAGATTGTAAAAAGGCTTTTACAAGATGGCATAAATTATGAAAGAGGGTGGTAGTTGAGTGGGGGAAAATATCTATGGAAGAGTGTCAGAAATGGATAGAAAGCATGCATAGAAGGATTTAAGCAGTTATTAAGGCTAAGGGAGGTCATACCAAGTACTAAATACTCCATTTTGTACAAAATCAAACAACTGTCCCAATGAGTTGTTATTTCAATTGGACTGCCATTTCATCAAATTGTATCCAAATATTTCTACCAAGGCACCGATTTGTAGCCATTAGCAATAGCCTCCTATCAGCCACCAATACAAAATGGTTAGGACCAAGGGTTGAGTCAGAATATTGCACTTAGTGAGAAACACCCAAACATTGGGACTGTTATGATTTTTCTTCCTTATCATCGCATTCTTCTTATAGTTCGTTTCGCGTCTATCCTCTCCTTTAGAGGGAGACGAATACCATGAGTCTGTTCCACCATCCTGTGTCTTTGTGGACCCTCTTCTATCTATATCGGCCACTTACCATTAGATGATCATCTTCTAATGATTGTTACCATGAACACTACTCCCAATTAGGTTCTCTAGTACCTAATCATTTCCCATCTTCCATAGCCTTCTCTACATTTCCATGGTCCGTGCGCCTTCTATAAGTAGTCACCATTTTGTTCCTGTACTCTATTCTCGATCTGCGCAATATTAGTGTACTTCTAGTCTCAACCTCAGTCCCTCAGATCTTGATTGTGAAACCCCCAGCGTTCAGTTGAGACATCAGTCTCTCTGTGAGTATCGCCTCAACTAGAACAACCCTCTCGAGATCGCCTTAGGTACGTTCGCGTAACAGGGACAGTTGTTTGAGCCACTGTATCTGTAACTGCATGAATATTAGCATCAGCACTGTCCAAGTCGAAAAGGGGGCACCCAAATGTGCTCCCACCAAAACACACAGGGTTATGCTGCACAAGCAGTGGTGCACATGACATCTCGGAAGATTGAGTTGGTTGCCTGAGGATTGTACTGGGGCAGGGATTGTTGATTCATTGGAAAGGTCTGGGGCACCTGAGGTGAGGGGAGACAATAAGTGCACAGCTGTGATGTGTGCACAACAACTTGCTGTTATGATTTTTCTCCCCTATCTACGTTGTCTTCTTATAGTTCGCTTCGCATCCATCCTCTCCTTTAGAGGTAGACGAACACCACGAGTTAGGTCTGCGGTTCTTCTTCTTTGTGGCTACTCTTCCTTTCACATTAGCCACTTACCCCTGGACGATCTTCTTTCCATGACTGTTACCACGAACTCTACTCCTAATTAGGTTCTTTCATACCTAATCATTTCTGCAGTCTTCCATAGCCTTCCCTATGCTTCCTTGGTCTGTGCACAGTCTATAAGTAGCCACCTCTCTGCTCCTGTATCTCTCATTCTCAATCTGCGCAATATAAGCGTATCTCTTGCATCATCCCTAGTCCCCAGTTAGCTTGAGCAGCAAGCCCAAGGTTCTTGTTGAGAAGTTGGTCTCTTCATGAGTATCGCCTCAACTCGGACAATATCCCTTGAGCCCTTCGTTAGTACGCTTCGCATAACAAAAGATCGAGAATCTCCTTTGGTCCCACCAACTCAGGTGAAGGACCCCTTTCTACTCTCCAACCATGTCTTACAAAGCACCTGAGGAAAGCAACTCTGAACTCCCCAACATCAGCCCTTACCGAAGCCTCGCACGACAAATCGCTGGGTCAAGCAGAACTCCTCTAGATCCCTCCTTTGCCCCAACCCCCAGACAAACCTCCCAACAACTACCCTGCCCCAGCACCCTAACAGCAGCACCCCCTTGTCAACCTAGCCCACCCCCTCATCAACCTAGCCCACCCCCTCGTCAACCTAGCCCACCCCCTCGTCAACTAGTCCATCCCCTCATCAACCTAGTCCACCCCCTTGTCAACCCAGCCCACCCCCTCCTCGTTCCCCTAGCCCCATCAATCTGTCTCGCTCACCATCGCCCACCATGCCTTCCGAATTGAAAGCAGCCCTCCCTGCTGACTTCACAGGTCTCTCTTCCAATGCCTCCCGATGGATGAAAGCCATGAAAGCTTACTTCCAAATCAACCAAAACTTGTACCCAGGTGATCCAGAGAGAATCATGACCACCCTTAACAAGATGCCAACTGGGTGAGGAGCCTCCTTCATGGAAGCTTGGTACGATAAAATGGCCAACCTCACCATCGTTACTGGGAAATCCTTCAATGACTTTGTGAAGGACTTCGAAACCACCTTCTTCCCCTATGACATACAAGCCTCCGCTCACTTTGAGTTGACCAAACTCTGCCAGAAAACCACTCGTTCTGGTGACAGATTCCAACAATACATCACTGATTTCCAGAACCTTACTGGAAAGTCAGGAATCACGGACAAAACCACCCTCATCGACCACTTCGCCCTTGGCCTCAATCAACAACCCACCACCATGGTTTTATCCATGGGAACTGTCCCCACCACCATCGCTGAGTGGGTAACCAAGGCAAAGACCTTCCACGCTCAGAAAATGAGAATCCAAGCACTCCGAGCTGGAACCACCCCTTCCTTGCTTCCTTTCAATAGTCGCACCCCCAGAGATCCAAATGCCATGGACATCGACGCATCCACCACTTTGGCAAAGCTCACCCCCACCGAGAGAGTCAAGTGCATCAAGGAGGGACACTGTTTTCATTGTCATACAATCGGGCATGATGCCCGCAACTTTAGGAAAACCTCCTCCCCTGGACGACCTCTGAATGTCAGAGCCACCGTAACTACCCCCAGTACTTCCACCGCTTCCCCTCCCCCTAGACCCATTCAACCCTCTCCTCTCCAACAATATGTGAACTCACTCCAGACTTCAGGAAAGAACGAAGCTGAGATTTTCTCCATCCTCAAAATGTGCTATGATGAAGACAAGGAAGGAGAGGAGGTGAATGCCATTCAATTCGCTAATGTTCAGAAGGCCAAGGATTTTTGAAAAGGGGAGTCACCTCGGTGTCTTCTTCCCCTATTACTACCCATGTACTCGTAGCATCCCAAAAGAATAGAACCCTACGTCTTGATGTCCTTGTACAAACCATCGAAACCACTGCTCTCATCGACTCTGGGGCCACAGGAAACTTCATTGACCCTCGCCTCCTACCCAGAGGGAAGTTCCGCTTGACTTGATTACGCCCCCCCCTCATCGCCTTTAATGTTGATGGCACCCAAAATGCCTCAGGAACCATCTTGTGGGCCACCACTGCTTTTATCTCTCATGGATCCTTTTCCACCATTGAAAAGTTCTTCATCCTTAGACAGAAAACCCCCCAAGTAATCCTGGGCATGCCCTGGCTAATGAAATGGAACCCAGACATCGATTGGAGATGAAGAACCATCTCGGTTTCCTCACTGCTGAACAGGGTTGAGAGGACTCTTCGTGAGCACCCTCCCCACGAAGGGAATTTGGAAACTGAGGTATACAAACTTACCATCTCCACCAAGATTGCCCAACAATCGACTCGTCCAAACACCTCTATCCCAGAATTTTGCGCCAACTTTGCCAACATATTTGCTGAAAGCTCTCACAACACTCTACTCCAACATTGTCCCTTCGATCATACCATTGATCTCAAAGACTCCTTTGTCCCCAAAATTGCCAAAGTATACTCCCTCAATCCAAAAGAATGAGAAACCCTCGCCAGCTTCATTGAAGAGCACCTGCGAACCAGGCGCATCGTTCCCTCGAAATCCCCCCAAGCATCTCCATTTTTCTTTGTCCCCAAGAAAGATGGATCCCTTCAACCCTGTCAAGACTACCGCTATCTCAACTCTCACACTATCCACAATGCCTACCCCCTACCCCTTATCACTGACATCGTCGATGATATGAAAGACACCAACCTCTTCACTAAGATAGATATTCGATGGGGGTATAATAACATTCGCATTTGGGAATCTGACCAATGGAAGGCCGCATTCATCACCCCCCTCGGCCTCTTTGAACCCAGGGTCATGTTCTTCAGATTCTCCAATGCCCCCTCCACCTTCCAGTCATTCATGAATCACATCTTTGCAGACATGATCGCTGAATGGTGGCTCAAAATCTACATGGACGATCTGGGAATCTGTACTAAAGGCTCTTTATCCCTCCACCATGATCATACACATTGGGTTCTTCTTTGACTACGAGAAAATAACCTTTCGATCAAACTCTCCAAATGTTCCTTCGACACTCCCACCATGGAATACCTAGGTCTGGTCATCGGAAAAGGACAACTACAAATGGACCCTGGAAAACTCGCAGCCCTAAAGGAATGGAAACCCCCCTCGACAGTCACCAGAATCTGATCCTTCCTAGGGTTTGCCAACTTTTACAGGCGATTCATCCAAAGTTACTCCACCACCGCCCATCCCCTAACCG
>JBBPLO010000037.1:2064-17443 GCA_038089835.1 Retiboletus flavoniger
GGACCGGGACGCCTTCCACTGACACCCTCCCAACATCCCCAGCACTTCATGCGCAGTCCTCCATCCTCCATCGCCCTCCATCTTGTCGAGAAACTCCTCCAATCGAAGCACTTCGCCCTTCTCCGCTGCGTCTATGCCGCGCTGCCAGAAGGGCACCAAATCATAAACGTGGTCGACGTGGGCGTGCATTTCCCATTGCCGCAGACCCTCCGACGTAAGAGGAAGATGGCCGATCTTGTCCCAACAAGTCTCGTCTGCAGTCTGCGGGGGGTTCTCAGTGATACGTATTTTATCGGCACGATTGGCATTCTTGTCATTTGTCACTGCAGAAGGCTCGTGGTCATGCGCAATTCGTTCGTGATTTAAGGCGGCCTTAAGATTAGGGAAGAATGGTTGGCCTTTACGGGTTGCAGGACAAATAGTGCAGACCCAGCCTTGACCTGTCGCAGAGCACCTTCTATTGACCCTTTCATCACTCGATAGGCACAAGCGGCGACAGCTTACCCTGGCATTTCTTGAGCGACCCTCGTAGAGCAGAGGTGGGAGAAGGCATCAAGTCTCTATGAGCAGGTTCCTCCCGCGGCCCATATATGTCTGACACAGCACCCCAAATAGGAATTCGATTAGGAGTTCTACTACGTAGTACTCTCCAGCACATGTGGTGGAGCATTACCGTAATCGTTCGCTACTCGGCGACTAGTGATCAAGTCCATCCTGCGTGCACGCCTTATATGTCCTCTCCCACAACTAATTATCTCACAACAAATCAGGATGGCCCGGGAAGCGGATTAATCCACGATCCATTAGGCCACAGCGTTGCCGGCATGGTGAAATCTCCAGGATTTCCGCTGCTCACGTACTGCACAGCAGCCCATAAACATCAGCAGCCCAGGTACAGTAGCGTGTACACTTACGGCCAATCTGAAAAAGTGGGGTAGTCCTGCCTCCAACCCAGCAAGGGAAAAGTTGAGAGCACTACCCACGTAACGCTCTACGTCGTCTACGAGAAGGGAGAATCCGTTCCAACCCTGGCTGGACAGGCTGTCTGGTATCTGAGCCCACGATATCGTTTGATTTGCTAAGGTAATTGCTGCATCATAATTCGATGAGTTTGTAAGGAGCGTTGGAAGTGGCGAGCCTGTTGACCCATCACCGACAAGCTAAAATTTGGTCAGTTTGATAATCGTGATGAGATAATCCCAGACGCACATCCGCTGCAGTCTGCATGATGGAGGCAAACCCATAACCAGCTACATCGTTCAAGAACATGCCAAGTAAGAATCCTTGATAGATGGCCGAGAGGCGAGTTGGAAATCCCGTTCCAGGGAAAAGTGCCATGGAGATGATATAATGGTGCAGACGGAGCTGCAGACCAGGCAGGAGTCCCAGAACGAGAACGACCAGGCCACCTATGACATGCCAGCCCAGATAATACGGCAGGTAACCAGTTTTTCGAATGACACGTATCTGATTAATCACAATGGCAAGCAAGATAAGGATAATGATAATGAGTGCGATGAGGCCACCTGGTTGCTGAGTGATATCTTGCGCTGTAAGACGGTCGATAGGTATTTGTGCCATGGTGAGATTCGTAAGAACTCCAGTCCAGTATGGCGCAAGATACCATATCATCGCTTCGAATGGAGCGTTTGCAAAAACGGGTAACGTGAAGCGAATGGCGACTCTCCAGAAACCGTAACAGACAAAGAGGGCTGGAAGGAAAGCACCAAAGGCTACATCCAACGGCGGTGGAGTGGCCTGAGGCTGCGAGAAAAGGGCGATGTGCCAAAATCCGATGCACACGAGGCACCAATACAGCACGGTGGCTTTAGGTCGAAGAATGAGGAATAAAATACATGTAACCAGAACGTTGAAAGCCAGAGCAGGATTGCGAAGGTCTGTACAGTGAGTGAGTGAAGTAGAAGGGGAGAACTGGAAAGACAGAGGGAAGACAGAGGGAAAACCGATGGAGGTGAGATCGGATGCAGTGACAGGTAGGTAGTTGGTAAAATTCCCGATGAGCTGAAGGGAGGCACATCCTCCGGTTGAGTCGCTGATGAAACCACTGCATTCACACGCGATAAGTGCATGACTCTGAGCAATACAACTGAACTCACGCTTGAATTGCAGCGGAACAGATGAAACTGTCACCTCTGTATGTTTTTTGCGGGTCTCCACCGCCAACTAGGAGGGGTGCGAAATCAAGTTCTATATCTCCGACAACACGGGGATTCTGGAGCACGACAGAGCTACATTGAGCAGGACATCGGAAGTCGAAGGACGTGTTCGTGAAAGGAGCACATAGTTCACCGTTGAGACCGCAGCCAGCATTTTCTGTCCAAAAAACAGACGTGCATCCGACAAAAGAGGAAGACGGTGTGAGAAACCACTGGGTACGAGTAAAGAAAGCGAAGCCGATGATATATGCTGCAACAAGCAAGACGAATAGCCAAGGTGTAGTGAACGGACGTGTGAGCCGCAGTATTACAGGCTCAAGTACGATGGTGAATGTGTGGCCATGGGAGTTATACGTGCGACCCAGGAGAGGTATAGGGTCTAGGATGCGGATGATGAGACTGAAAAGCGAGACTGTGCGGAGTTCGGCTCACTAGCGAGGTCTATCTTCGGCCTTGGTCCTCTTACGTAGAGAAGAGTTCTCCGGAGCAACCGATGCGGACGAGGCCAATTGGAGGCCAAGTATGCCTGGAAGCTCGCGAACCCGCGCAACTGCTGCGGATGGGCAATGAGACCACCCTCCTCGAGTTCGGTCTTTTCGGAGGCAGCCTCAGCCGTCAAGGCGGCATGTATGGACTGGTCGGTGGAGTCAGGATGTGTCGGGGTGGGTTCACGTTGCATGTGAGTTGCAGAAAGTCGCAAGAATCCATGCCACTCTCATTCAGCCTTGTCCTATAAACAGAACTTTGTTTACTGCGTCCTGTGGCTGTATAGCAATGATTTCTGCCCATCATTCGGTAAGAGTAGCTATTTTTAGCTCTACTGTAACGGAGATACCCACGACGGGTATCTCGAGTGTACCCTCATATTGGGCCGACTGCAGGGGGCTCAGAACGCACCAAACCCAGCGGGGCGGAGTACTTACTGTAGTCGTAGACGAAGCGGGTGTGAATCGGGCGGTCTTGCTTCTGATCCGAGGTGAAGGTGGTGAGTCTGACATATCGCCTCTCCCCATTCACCATCGCGAAGCCCCACGTCTGGTTGTTCGGTTGAGCGGGTGAGGATAAGTTGACTAATGAAATCGAGGCGATTACCTGTACCGCTCTCCATGTGTATTTATTCTTGCCCGGTGTGCTCCAGCTATCGGTCAAAACGATGTCGTTATCGATGGTATCTTGAGTCCAGTCTTTCTTCAAGAACTCGTCCGTAATATCCTCTATGGGAATCCTGCGCGCCTTTTCGGTCACATGACCAAAGACATCGTCGTGTTCGTCGTGCTCTTGCCAGTCCAGAGTACGGTTCTCACTCGCGCCAGAGATGCCTCCAGAGAGTATCTGGTCGATATCGAGGTGCTCGACGCCCACTTCGTCCGTGGTGTGCTTTATGGAGAGGGTGAGGGTAAACATGGCGATTGCGTGACGTGTGATCCATGACACGCCCTGCAGCCGGAGAATGTCCTGGGTGCTGTCACTGAGGGACTTGTTCTATTGACAGGCGAGATGAGCGACGGTGACAAGGAGGACGCGAGAAGAAAGTTGACCATGATAAACTTCCCGCTCATTGCTTTGGTGGTGACATGGGGTGGCGCCGCCATGGTGAGGTCTAGGAGATGTCGCACGTAGCAACCGTGTTTTATATTTCCCACTGCATACGGACAATATTCAGGCACGAGACTTTGGTTCGAAAACTGTTACCACCTTCCAGACAGCATCTGCTCCCCGCTCCCAAGCTTGCGGTCCTCTCGCATCGTCACCCCCGAACTCTACCATGATCCCCTGCTGCGACCACTCACACCAGATGTGAATCGACCCGCTCGATGGTCCCGCGCCACCACCCTTTCTGCTCGGCTCTCCCAGCCACTCAACGAATTTCTTGCCGGTGGTGTCTTTGGCAATCGTGATCACAGCTGGGGTCCCTCCCGCCAAGTGCAATTCAATCGGCAGACGTGGATACGTGGAAAAGACAGACTCTGCAGATCTGGGGGGCCCGTTCACGCTGGGGACATTGTAGATATCTATCGCCTCCAACCGTAGATCATCGTCCTTGAGCTGCTCGCGTCTCAAGCCGGTCGCGGGCCTGTACCCGTTCTGGGGAACGAACTGGAGACTGACGCCAAGCGTCAGGTAGTTGAAGTAGACTAGGTCAGAGTAAGATTTGATGTCTGGGGCGGGGATGGTGCCGGTGGACAACGTGCTGAGGTATTGAGCAAGGACATGCGCAGAGGGTGGTTTGCCAATGAAATCGCTGATGTTCATGTTTGTTATCAACGTTAGGTACAACTTTGCTTGGCACTTGATAGTCTTTCAAGCTCCGATAGGGCCCTCTCCTCACCATCGCTCACAGCGTCGAGCATCATGGTCCGCCCTGTGCCAAAGGTCGAGCCAGATGACAATGTTGCCAGACAACCCTTTGTATCGACTTACAATCCTCTTCGTATCGCCGTCTCCATCCTCCGCAGATGTGTCGTGTATCTCCTTCCCCCCGCTACCTCCCTCAGGATTGCCTCCCACCTCGTACCCTTACTCGTCTGTCTATCTCTGATCCCACTCGTCCTTTTTTTCTCCCTCTTCTCCGGCTGGTATATCTGGAAAAATATACCTGCTGCTTGGCAGGTCCCTATCTATCTTCAATATGGGTCAGTCCTCCTTTACCGCTCTCCCACACTTGCTGACCCCAGTTGCAGCGACGGTCCTTCTCCCTACGCCGAACTATCGCTACCTGCGCTCTCTACCGTTCACCCATACGACGTTTCCCTCCAGTTGATCCTGCCGGCGTCTGAAGCGAACTTTGCACTCGGCAACTTCATGGCCTCATTGTCACTTTCCACGCCTTCCAATAAGACCATTGTCGTGGTAAGCAGACCGGTATGTTTGTTTACTTCTCTATTTCCGTTCTTTCTTCTCACCCTCGTCGAGGCTATTGCACTCCCCCCTAAGCGTGCTACTTTCTCGTTCTCCGGCGCCCTACACCTCATTGACCTGGATGTTTCTTTGCTGTCCGCCTATGTCCCCGTAACTTCCAAGATGAATGCAAGAATCGACCTTGGCCGCAGGGATGGCTGGAAAAGCCTAGGTAACGGTGAGGGTCGGGAGTTAAGTGTCTGGAATGCTGCCTTGCGGGGTGTTGTCAGACGCCACGGAATCTGGTAAGCTGCTCTACTCTCGATTCAAAGGTCATCACTGAGGCTTGTCTCCAAAAGGGGTCTGGTGTCTCGCTTCCCTCTCACATTTGCACTTGGAGCATCTGCTACTTTCTTCACTCTTTCTGTTATCGTGCTAACTGCATGTATCCTACCTGCGGTCCAGTGGCGTGTTCTCACGGATGAAACGCCTGTATCCGAACCAAGGGAAGGCAGGCCTGCCCGTGTTCGAAAACGCCCACGTAGAAATGTTGTTAGTGAAAGTCGCGTTGCAAGCACTAGTGTCCGTTCTAGCCGTACTTGCTTTCATGGCTCATGGTCACGACATTTACAGGTGTACAAATCCGAGGATATTCCCGTCGATATTCCTTCAGCCCATGCATCGGACGACTTTCCTCTCAAGCGGCGACGCTCACGCATGTCTGATGTTCTCTTGGACTCTGAAAACTAGATCTCCTTCAGCTGATGCATCCGTCGGATCCTGCGGGTGCTAAATACGAACCGAGAAGTTCCGTCGTATTCACATGTTTCATTAAATTAGGTACACGAATTAATTTTCGTTGATAATTGTCAGCTCGGCTCTTGTCTTTCCGGATTGATGCCGGCAGCCGGTAAAGTTAGTTTGTGTCCCTAAAAAAAACTCATGACAATAGCTTGGCGCCGTCATGATTCATGCCGCAATGCATCTCGTCCGGTGGGCCAGTAAAGCACCCGCGATTTAAACCTGTTGCTCACCACAATTATAACCTCACCTCGGTTCAGTCACCACCCACGATGAGCTCCCTACAAGCTGAGTCCTTGTTTGCTGTCGCCGGCAAAGTCGTTCTTGTCACTGGTGGGTCCCGTGGGATCGGGAAGATGGTGAGCACGGCGCCTGCAAGCAAAAGAACAGTCATTCATCTTTCCAGATTGCTTCCGCCTTCGTCAGAAACGGCGCAATTGTGAGTCTGCGAACTCTTGCCGCGGGTCTGAGCCTGACTGAAAGTGGTGCTCCGGCATTTTAGGTCTACATCTCTGCCCGCTCTGCCAAGGACTGCGACGCGTCTGCAGCACAACTCTCTGCCCTTGGACCAGGCACGTGCGTATCCATCCCTGCGGATATCTCCAAGCTTTCAGAGGTGGAACGTCTGGTGCAAGAACTTCAAGCGAGAGAAAAGGCCCTTCATGCCCTCGTCAACAACGCTGGGACAGTTTGGGCTCAGCCCTTGGACGAGTATCCGGTCAGTCTGTTTGCAGGCTCTATCTTGACCCAAAGTTGACGTGCAACGCAGGATCAGGGCTTTTCAAAAGTCCTCACGTTAAATCTGCAAAGAGTCTTTACTCTGACACAGAAACTCTTGCCTCTTCTCCGCGCCGGTGCTGCTCAGGGTGGTCAGACTGGGGATGTCTTCAATGACCCTTCCCGAATCATTAATGTACGCACAGCATCTCCCGGTACCTCGTCTCTTGACTTTAAAACCCATCAGGTCGGTAGTGTTGAAGGTCTAGGTGTTCCCGATCACGATACCTATGCGTACTCTGCCGCAAAAGCAGGACTTCATCATCTAAGTCGCCACCTCGCTGGACGACTCGGAAAGGAAGGGATATTGAGCAATACCATTGCCTGTGGTGTGTTGAGTTTTCCTGCGGTGTATCCACATCGGCAATTTGACTGTCTCCATCTCTAGGAGCTTTCCGGAGCAGACGTAAGTTACTGTGTTTGCAAACCGATGTGATCCTGGATGAGTGAATGTTTGAGCAGTGACCGCTGAAATGCTTGATACTGCGGGAGACATCTTTATATCGCAAATTCCGACAAACCGCCTCGGCACTCCAGAGGACATCGGGGGCACCGCTCTGTTCCTTGCAAGTCGGGCTGGCGCGTACGTCAACGGCGCAACGATTACTCTTGATGGCGGCTTCCTCGTTAACATGCCGTCATGCAAACTCTGACTGTCTAACACCAGTTTTATGAGTCTAAATTTATTATACTGACCCATATTCCCTTGACATGTTCCTATAGTATAACTTCCATTTGACTGTAGATTACACAAAGCATATAATCACCCCGATAGACCACACTCATTCTGATCTGGGTATTCCCGCTTCACCGGGTTCAGTTTCTATCGTAACTTCTGCCTTGTGTTCGTCTTCAACAAGCAGCTTTGAGGAATTATTTGTGCCTGCCTCTCCACCTAGACTCCTCACCATGTCCGCCGCCTCATCGCCATCGAGACCAAGATCCTTGACTAGCTGTGTTAAGTCGTCGTCTGTGACTCTTACCCCCTGTAGTCCGTAGCCTTCAAGCTCTGTACTGATATCAAAATCATTTCGTTTGTTTACTGGCTTCAATGGAGTTTCGGGATCCTGAGGAAAGAACTTGGGCCTGTGATGCTCTGGGGTCATCTGAGACACAGGGACCGCCCCTGGAACGCCTACAGGTTTTGCGACGGGTGCGGGGCGGTCTTCGTCGACATCTACGTTCCAGCTTTCTTTGAGTCGCAAAAAGACATCTAGCTCGTCGTATTCGACGGCTTCTTCACTGACGGCCGGAGATCAGCAGGATGGACGGCACGGCAGAATAAACGATGCCAACAATGCGTCAAAGTCCTGTGCACGACATTTCGGTCATCGGCCGATACGTGCGCCCAAATGGTAGACTACGCACACCTGGGTACCTTCCCCCGACGAGTATGCTGGGTAGTTGCTGCTTATCTGTGCCAAGTCAGAACGGAAACGGCGACCGTCATGCTCGACGGCACGAACCGAGCGGCGCCTTTCTCTTCCACAAGCGTTTGGCGTCCTCATCTGAAGCCAAGTCGTAAGACGTGAATGGGATCTTCTTGGTTTGCAAGATGCGCAAGATGTATTCTGTGGGGATGATGCGATGCGCATGACTTCTCGACCGACGCGCAGCCATCGAGTCTGAACGACTGACCTTGACGCTTTCGGAGGACGGGCTGGGAGGCGATTGTGGTGAGGAATACCTGGATCGGCGGTGAAGGCATGTTTAGAAGATCAATCGATCGGTATTGTACTGGGCCTGTCCGTGGGCACTCGCCAAGCCACCGTCTGACCTGCCGACTGTCATCGCCGAGATACAACGATATTGATGACCTTGTCGGTGCTTATCGTCTGTCTGGGTAACATCTGTCGCTCTCCCATGGGGGAAGCCGTGCTCAAACATGAAGCCGCAAAGCGGGGGATCGACATCGAAGTCGACAGTGCAGGCACTGGCGCATCTCATGTTGGTGAGGGTCCAGACCACAGGTACACTCTTCAGTAGTCGACATCAAGGTTTCTAACGAGATTGCAGGACCATTTCGATATGCAAAAAGGTGAGGCATTCACGGTATGAATAACTGCAGAGCTGGGTTGACCGGGATCCAGCACAACATAACGATCGATCACTCTGCACGCCAGGTGAAGGAGGCAGATTTCAGCGGATTCCAGTATATCCTTGCTGCCGACGAAACAAACCTTCGCAATTTGATCGCAAAGAAACCGAAAGACAGTACTGCAACCGTGCGTCTTTGGGGATCATACCTGGACAACAAGCCCATCTCAGACCCCTACTACGGGGACATCGTGAGGTTTTCGTTGTAATCAAGACGAGATCTCATGTGTCTGGTGTTGCACAGATGGTATTTGAGCGATGCTTTGAAGAATGTACAAAGTTTTCGAATGCTTTCCTCGACGAGGTTGTCAGTAAAAACTGATAACACTCATATGTCCATATCCAATGTTCCTGTAGCACAATTTAGAATGCAACCACGTCCAGCTCAACCTCGGCAGTAAGGATAACAGTAGGTCAGTTCAAGGTAGGCATGTTTACCGATGCACGATTGCCTACAGCGTCTTCAGCTCTCCAAAGGCTTGTGGTAGTCTGGTATCGGGTATTAGTCTTTCATGAGATGCCTTTCAATCGCGAACCCGCACCTTATTTTGCGTGTAGAAGTTGATTCCACTGTACATGTTGGTTAATCGCTTAGCAAACAACTGTTATTCTGCCGAGAGCGAGCTCACCTCTTGCCATAGAATCCGATATCACCCAGGGCACTCGCTTTGTTACCACTCCAAGCAAACATGGGAAGAGGGACCGGGATAGGCACATTGATACCAACTTGACCGACATTCACTTCTGTCTCAAATTTGCGTGCTGTTGCGCCGGATTGAGTAAAAACGACAGCACCGTTGCCGTAGGGATTTGCATTGATGATATCAAGTGCATCGTCCAATGAATCCGCGGAGACGACGGTGAGTGCAGGGCCGAAAATCTCCTCGCTTCATGAAGCATAAGACACAACGTGCTTGATGAGAGGACAAAAAATGCCAACCGGTAGCATTGCATGGTGGCTGTAGCTTCAATAATGGTGGGCCCAACGAAATTGCCATTAGGGTAGCCTGGTACAGTAATTCCCCGCCCGTCGAGATGAATACGTCCGCCTTCTTCTGCTGCAGAAGATATGAGCCTTTCCACACGACTCTTAGCGGCCGGCGAAATGAGAGGGCCACTATGCAGTAATTGAGGGTGAAACTCAGATTGGTCTAGAACGGAGAGCGCACATACAAGTCTGTACCACTTTCGAATCCCCCGTTGACTTGAAGCTTTCGAGCGCGTTCAACTAGCTCGGGGAGCCAGGACTGTGCGGTTCCAACCAGGACGACTGAAATGTGCTCCTTCTAGTCCGGGTCACCTAAATGTTCCGAGAAATACTTACCCACAGAGACAGCCATGCATCTTTGTCCAGCAGCTGATCGACACGGTTCACTAGTCTGTAAATGACGACGAAATATGCATTACCGCCGAAAGCCGCCCCAATAATTGAATTCAATGCGAGGTTCTTATTTGCTATACAGGTCATTAGCAACAATCTGGTGTTCAATAACATGTGCTTACCGTCAGGCATCAATACCGCATGATTTTTGGCACCCATATTCGCCTACACAGTGCTTTATATACCTCATTTAGTAAAGTAGTAAGCAGATAGGCTTACCTGGACGCGCTTGCCATTCTTGGTGCCTCTGATCTACAAGTCAGTTACGACGAAAGTGGGGTGATTATTGTCATCGACAGATCTTCTCACTCGCCTTTCGTATATATGGCGACCGGCGCGATCGCCACCAACAAAACTTATCGCCTTTATGGTGGGGTGATCACAGATAGCGTTAACGGTGGGAACAGTTCCGTGCACCACATTGACGACGCCAGGAGGCAGGCCTACCACACGCACATTCGTAACCACTTAACAGACGATGAGGGCCATGTTACCTGAACGTTCACAGAGTTCTGCAATGATCATGGCTGCACCGGGATCACGTTCTGAAGGTTTGAGGATAAGTGTGTTTCCAGTGACGGCGGCCATTGGGATCGTCCACAATGGAATCATGCTAATGGGGATGAACAGCGAAGCATTGGATGAAACAACACCACATACGCAGGAAAATTGAATGGAGCAATACTGTAATACATAAGTACGAAGACGCGGATGTCGTGATAGGTAACTTGAAGCTGACCTTGCGCAAACACCCAAGGGCACTTTGCGAACCTCAGTGTCCATATCTTTGCTAACTATAGGGAATAAGTCATATTCACGCTGGAAGAATGTCTGTAACACCTTCTATTTTGTCGCCAAGCAGTGTCGAAGTGACTGCGATTGCAGTTTCGACCACCTGGAGTCCGCGGAGGACGTCGCCGTGTGCATCTTGGTGAGCGCCAATTAAGAATTGCTGCTGCGGGTTACGGCTACGGGCCTACCTGCCAAAGTCTTTCCCTGTTCCAAGACGATACTAGCGGCGAGGGCATCTGCATTTTGGCGGATTTGGTTTTGTAACCTAGTCGGGTATGAAGGTGAATAGGAAATGAGACAGAAGTGGAAGATAACGAACTCGATGGCAAAACGCTGACGGGACAAAACGCTCTGTCTGTTCCAAGTTTTGTATGCCTGGGAAGCAGCATCGACAGCTTGTTCAAATTCGGTGGGGGTGGTCTCGGGAACGCGAGTGAGCAATGTTTGCGTAGACTGAAGCAACGGGATATGTTCATGAAGAAGCTGGCAGATAAATGGGGACAAACCGGATCGACGACGTCGTGCCACACCGCCGCCTTGCTCTCGACAAACTCACCGCCGATGTAGTTCTTGGTGTTCCCACCTAACGCGTGTGTGCCTTTCCACTCTGCAGACAGCTGCTCGGCCCTTGTACGGGCGGGTTGGCTCAGGCTCGAAAGAGTCGCGTACGCACGACGAGATATGAAACGGATGGTGCGCGGGGAGAACGACATGGTGGTGGGGAAGGGATACACGCCGAGAGCCGATCCGAGTAGATCGTGTAAGGTCACGTGCGCTAACATCATCGCGAGCACAAGTATGAGTTGAAGTTGCTAGAGGTGACGATGTCAATGAACGCGGACCCGGGTGCGAGTGCGAACGGTACGCCCGCTGATGGCCATCCTCTCCACATCCACCAGCAGTCTCAGTCCCGCGACCACTGGCCCCAAGTGCTTCCCCAAAATCAGCCCCCGCAATTTCACGGCTCGCCCTGGCAGCAGTCCCAGCCCGTCCAACTCCCGGCTGCACCCACCTCAGTTCCTCAGGTGCAAGCACAGAGCTATCCGAACCCACCCCAGTACTATCAGAATAACAACGCCGCCCCGCTAAACTTTTCCTCCGTCGTCTCCCAGCAGATCATGCAGGATTTTCTGCGCCTCAGCACACCTGTCGGTTCATCCCCAAACGATGACACCATCCTTGCTCAAGCGCTTTATGAAAGCAGACAGGCCGGCAAGACCTACAGACAGGCTCTTGAGGGTCTCCACGGGGTAGGTCACGTCTCCTGCCTATGTCCCTTCTCCACTCACGTGTCTCGAGGTCAATAACCATGCTGCAAATCTTTGGAAAGACTACTACCTGGATCACCACGACCGCTTTGATGTTCTCGTATCCCGTCTAGCCGAGCAACCGAAAACCGTCAAGAAGCCATTCGTCCCGGGCAAATCACCCCCTCAAGTCAAGCAAGGAGGTGCATCTCACCAAGTCGCACGAAAGCGACATCTCTCTCCTCACCCTCCCCCTACTTCTACATTATCGCTTCCCCGCCAAACCCCTAAAAAGAAGGGACGTTCCTCTGGCCTTTCGCAAGCCTCGCGGCAAAAACGTGCTACTCCCCAGCCCGTTGCCACTACAACGTCGGCACTGATTCGTCCCCCTAAACGCCTAAGGGCCACGTTCAATAGCCTCTCTGCACCATTACCTTCTAATGATATACCAAACCTAATGCCACCTCAAGTTCACATCCCACTCCCGGATCCCCCCTCACGTTCGCCAACCCCTCCTGCGACCGTGCAAGTTGGTACTAATGGAAATAGATATACCAAGGAAGACCGTGAATACTTCATCAAGTTTCTCATATGGCGGTTGAAGCAAGATCCTTCACTAACCAAGAAGGAAATCTGTGAACTGCTTCACGAAAAGGTAAGTAATATGCGGACTTGTCTGTGGCCAGTGTTCCCTAATGAAGCGAGCCAGGCACCCCACCATTCTGTTAATTCCTGGGCTTCACATTGGCATCAGCGTCACGACATCGCCGATAAAATCTTTGCCACGTATCACAAGCCGGAGACCGATGCAGATGACGAGGACCAGCAGGATGAGGATGAAGAGGTGGAGGTGGAGGCAGAAATGAAAGACGACGAAGATGACGACAATGCAATGTCAGCAAATGACACTTCACGTGACCAGAGAGGCAGGCTCCGTTCTGAAGGAACATTTCCAGACTTCGGCGACCCCGACGTCGACACCGAAGAGGACGAGGCTGATATGGGAGAACCCGGCTCTCCGTTTACACAGGGGGATCGGTGCATCCTCGCCAGGTTCATTGCCAGGAATCACTGGGATGAAATGTCACATAAGGAGCGATGGCAAACTTTTACTGAAACTGTACGTCATCCTCAAGTGTGCGTCCATTTCCACATTCGACTCATGACGGAGCAGTACGAAACTAAGCGACCCGGGAAGTCCTGGGCTGAATTTTATCGCAAAAATGAAGCTGGTAAGATCCCAATGATTGTGATAAGCTTGTTCTGGTCGTTAACCAGGTTGCCGCCGTAGCGATTTTGAGGTTGTCCAAGAAATACTCGCCTGAATTTAGCAGAGGTAATAAAAGTCGGCGTGGGCATTTATCGCGGCGAAACAGACGGGGAGTCTCGCAAGAACTCAGCTTGGATGAGGATGGGGAGTACGAGACTGACAATGGAGAAAATTGAACGCGATAACAACACAAACCTGCGCCGCACAGCCATTGTTATGTTTGCGCTTTCTACTGAGTCATATGCTAGCGCTGCGCGTAATACTAGACGGGATTTCCAGCTCCATGAAGGTGTATGTTAGGTTTGTTTACAGAGTACTGCCGATGGCACGTGGCAACTATAAGTAGTCGAGGCGTTGGTGGTTGTTCGAATCGTTGACATTGGTTGTTACCTGCCAACCACCAGTTTCATCCCTCACGCGCCATCATCTATCCTACTACTCCACCCGCGGTTTAATTGAGAGCGAACGATCAGCCATGGATGAGGAGTACGATGTAATTCAACCCCAAGATCTGATAGCTGGCCACTTCATGTTGTTGACTTGCTGCCTAGGTCATCGTTCTCGGCACAGGTCTGACAGAGTGTATCTTGTCAGGTCTCCTCTCAGTAGAGGGCAAGAAAGTCCTTCACATGGATAGAAATGACTATTACGGCGGCGACAGCGCCAGCTTGAACTTGACGCAGGCAAGTTTCGCCCCAACATTGTCGGTGCTGCCCACAACAGCTTACCTACATCGGGATCTAGCTCTATCGCAAGTTCAGGCCCGATCAGCCCCCACCGACGGAACTCGGCCGCGATCGCGACTACGCCGTTGATCTGATACCCAAGTTCATCATCGCCTCGGGAGAACTTACCAAGATCCTCGTCCACACCGACGTGACGCGCTATCTAGAGTTTAAGCAGATCGCGGGAAGCTTTGTTTATCGGGACGGTAGAATCTCCAAAGTCCCGAGCACCGAGCTAGAAGCCGTCAGGAGTCCTTTGATGGGTCTATTTGAGAAACGCCGTGCCAAGAAGTTCTTTGAATTCTTGCAAGGATGGAGGGACGACGACCCTGCAACTCATCAGGGTCAGTGCATCAGCCTGGCTGGGTATAACACTCATCTTTCGCTTTAGGCATTGACCTCGATAGGGACTCCATGAAGACAGTGTATGAAAAGTTTGGTCTTGAACCTGGTACCCAGGACTTCATTGGTCATGCCATGGCCCTTTATCTTGATGACGAGTAAGCATTTGCGTATAATGATCATATCTCTCTGGTGACACCTTCTCAGTTACATCACAAAACCTGCTCGTCCCGCTTACGATCGGATCATCCTTTACACATCTTCGATGGCTCGCTATGGCAAGTCACCCTATATCTACCCATTGTATGGTCTCGGGGAGCTTCCCCAGTCCTTTGCACGTCTATCTGCCATCTACGGTGGAACCTACATGCTTGACAAGCCGGTTCACGAGATCGTGACTGATCAGAATGGCAAGTTTGTCGGAGTACGCAGTGGCGACGAAACCGTCAAAGCCAAGCAGGTTATTGGCGACCCTAGCTACTTTGGTGCCGGTCAAGAGGCCGAAGGTGGTAAAATACGTGTTGTCGAGGACGGCAAGGTCATTCGAGCGATCTGCATCTTGAGGCACCCAATCCCTGGCACGGAGGACAGTGACAGTGTTCAGATCATCATCCCCCAGAACCAAGTGCACAGACGAAATGGCATGTATCACCTGTTCCGTTGCTGCTTCAGATGACTCAAATTGCTACAGATATCTATATCGCTATGGTCTCGTCAACACACAACGTCTGTGCTAAGGACATCTATGTTGCCATTGTCAGTACCATTGTCGAGACGGATAGACCAGAGCAAGAAATTATCCCCGGGCTTCAGCTTCTTGGACCAATATATGAGAAGTAAAGTCTCGTTTTCTGAGACAGGTACAGTGCTGACTATGTTGATTATCTCAGGTTTGTGACCGTTAGCCCGCTCTACACACCTGTGTCCTCGGG